>VZDJ01000040.1:5864529-5886899 GCA_008694505.1 Cyanoderma ruficeps
TTTTTTTTTTTTTCATGTCTTTCTACAGACTTCTCTGTCCCTGCTCTTACTGGTCCCAAAATCTCTCACTGTGGAATAATTTTGCAGCTGACATTCAGTCAAACTGTTGTCCTAGTGACATGCTCTGTTTACTAAGCACATTGGGAACTCAAGGCATTTTCTCTACTTGGGCTGACATGGATATCCTGCTGTTCTTTGCTTCGTTTTTCTCTGAGCTCCATTACCCCTTACCATCCATCATTCTCACAAAAAAGTTAATGTCAATTATTTATAAATAAAGTATTTTAGTTTCTGATTCTCTGAGTTTCCAGAATTCACAACATTGCAGACTCAAAACACTTTTGTATATCTGATGATATTCTTCTGCACTGATATTTAATGGTTATAGCCAATACAATACAGGTGATTTTTCTTGTTAGTTGAAAGTGGGAAAAAAAAAATCTTTCTCATTAGAGCTATTGAAAAGCTCTGCATACAACTGTCTGATGTGTTAATCATCATTGCTTACAAAGAAAGGAAATGCATGAATGGAGAAAGTTTATTTCTACAGAAGCTAGGTGAAAATCCGTAATAGTGATTCATTGTTCATTTTGAAAAGAGGTGGGTAGCTTTTTAATTACAAAGGAGCCAGGGAATGACAAGAGAGATTAAAGTATGACAGTCTAAATTAATATTGAGAAAGGGATTAAAATATGGGCATGTAAATGAATATTGCTCAGAGAAATGTGGCAGTTCATTTTCACACACTAAGGCAAAATTACGAAGGCAGAATGCATTGGTGTCCCAAACAAGCCACTGTGTGAAACAGAGTAATCCAAGGCAATTGCTAAGTGTAAAAACATTTTTATGAGTTGCCATTTCTCTTACTGAAGCCATCTTTTTAGTTTTGTACCTGTTCCTTAGAAAGTTCTGGTGCAATGTGAACTCAGGTTGATAAAGCCAGTCAGGGAAAACGGACACAAGGCCAAGGGACTCCTGGGGGAGTGTGTGTGCACCAGTCAGTCCCTTCTCCAGAGGGAATGGCTGACACAGGAACAGCCTGGGCTGAGCACAGAAATGGTGGTTGTGACTTTCATGGGACAGAGTTCTCTGGCAGGGGCTGCTTGAAACAGATTTCCAGAAAAGCTGATCTGATGCTAATGCTGTTCCTGACTGGGTTTGAGTTTGTTGGTCTCTGTGTCACTGAAGGTGTGACAATATCATGCCATGAAGTGGATCTGTGCTGTCATTCCTATGCCTGTGTCAGGTCATGGAAGGTTATGGAATTTAATTCCATTATCTCACTAATACGAGATGTTGTTCCTCTTAACTATTAAAATTATTATGCCAGGTCTGATGCAAAGTCAGTCGCAGTGAATAGCAAATTAAATATGTGTGCATAAGTATACATACAGCTGCATATATGTGAGCTACATAGACTTTTAATAAACAGGAAATTCAGACATTTTCTGTATCTTTTATCTCCCTGAATCTGAGGACAAATCCAAGGAGAACTGGGACAACTGTACAATCATTTTCTGCACAGCAAGAGGCAAAGCTAAAAGCTTTAGCTTTTGCAGGGCTTGGATCTTTTTTCTTCTTTAATCTCTTTGCTAATGGCATTGATTTGCAACTTATTAGCCCCAGCTGCCTCCTCTTCCTCTCATCTTGATAAAGTCAAAGCTGTCTGGGGGCTCAGGGCTGGCCATGGACGCACCATTTTCTAATAGTTTTGTGTGGGAAAACTGTCCATAACTGTCAGTGCTGCAAACACTCCTTTAAAATCCTGTAAGCCAGAGAGCCTGAGGCAGGTTTCCACAGCTGTGCTATCTCCTCTCATTGTTTTTGTGACACTGAGACTGCCTGACCCACTGTGTGTTCGCTGCCAGGGCCAGCTCTGCAATATGTGTGTTCAGCAACACAGGTGGCTGCCCTGGGCAAGAAGATATTAAAAGCAGCAGTAATTGTTTCATTGGTTAAATAATAGCTTCAAGAGGCTGTTTCACTTTTCTTGATAGCAGGACCCCAGAACAAGGCACTGGCCTGTTTAGCCCTTTGAGTTCACAAGGCAAAATAGAAGTTTGGCTCAGAAGTTTTGTGGCTGGAAGCCTCCAGTTATTTCCATGTGCTTCCTGAGTCCTTTATGGCCTTCAAGGACTTTTATATCTTGGTACATTCTGTGCCTCAGAAATTCCAGCTCTTACAGATTTAATGTAAACAGGCACTCACAACTGGAAAGTCTTCTGCAGAAGAGTGCATGAAAACCTTTCACCCGTGGAAAATATTTATATTTAATTTTCCTATTTGATTATTCTTTTCCCTGAAGTGCCCCAGATACTCCCAATAATATGCAGCTTTTTTTCTACTTGTTCAAATCCTTCCCCATGTGTTTAGCTGCCTTGCTATTTATCTGGTGTACAGCAACATATTCCTTGTGACAGGTCCAGCTCCCATGTATCTCCTGAGAGAGAAACGGTTCCCATGTACAGAGTCCAGAAGGTCTCACTGGAGTTTATCACAATCCAATCTCAAGACAATTTTCTTCTCTCTTGTCTTTTGCCTTTGGCCCTTAAGCTCAGATCATATTTCTTCCAATATAATAATATTCCTGCTGCAGTTCCTTGGGAGGATTTATGTCCTCTTCAAGATTCAGCCCTATGTTCCTTCCCAAGAACAGTTTTTGGAACTGGATGTTATAACTTGGATATACCAACTCAGAGTCTATTCTTGTGATGCTCTGAGTGGAAGGATATGTCTCCAGCTCTTCCAGACTTTTTCCCTCCTTCCCATGTTAACTGTGAGTAACTAAACAAATGTCATTTCATTGTTTGCACTTCAGTACAAATTATTTTTGAAGTCCACAGTTCTGCCTAGCAGATGCTTTGAAGAATTTCAAAGCACAGTGTTAATTTAGGAAGGACTCATTGATTGTTCTTGCATTAGACATTTTTTATTATTTTATCCTAAGTCTCGGAGTGCCATAATTAGGAATAGCTGGTCAAACTGTGGATTGATCCAGCCATCCAAGTGAGGAGAGGCTAAAACCTTAAGACAATTTCCTTTTCAATGGTTTTAGCAGATTTGATTGCTCATGACTGTGGCAGGAATAACCAGGTAATTGTGTTTGTGTCACACTACCCTCTAACACCTCCCCATGTGTCAAAAGCTCACTCTGCTCTGCTGCTCACAGCCCTGGCAGCAAATGGGGTGTGCTGACTAGGTAGAAATTTTCAGGCAATTCACACAAAATTGACAAAAAATTATTGAAATAAATCAATGCAATATCACAATAAGTGGCATGAAAGCAACTGTGTTCCCTGTGATACTTTCCTTCTTAATTGCAAGTCCTTTGTTATCTTTAAATGGAATTGAGGAATAAATTTCCAGGATGTCACATCACAGTGCTGTAAAATCCAAGATGCTTTTGAAGAGTTGAGGTCTGGTTCATTCAAGTAGTGCAGAATTTGGTTATCTCCTACTTGAATTCTTTTATCAAGAGGTTATAAGGAGCTGACAGCTGGTAGGGTCTCTGTAAGATCAAGCTGGAAAGCCATTTTTTTCATTCCAGATGTGGTCCTGAACTGCACTTATATGTGTTTAAAGCAGCCTTGTAAGAAAAGGTTACACTTGACAATTCTGAGTCAGATTTGAACCTTAACACCAGAAGTTCAAGTGGTTAATGCTGGGTTTGTTTGACTATGTTAGGATTTAGTTTGCAGCTTTAACATGCTGGGTATTTCACTTCCAGGAGAAAGGGAAGATCAGATTTCAGTTCACGGTGAGAAGTGTTTGGAATCAGCTATTTAAATGTCTTAGGCGGAGTGCTAAATGTTTAACCGAGGGAGCTGGTCGGGACTAGCTGGGATCGCTGAACTAACTGGGAATGCTTGGGGCACACATGAAAACGTGCAGATGAATCCTGAAAGAGGAAACACGGAATCGTTTTGGGTTTTTTTCTTTGTTATTCATCTGGCATTGGTCAGCTGGGTTTAACTGGAAAAATGAAATATTATGTTCTTTTTTCCATGTTGTTTGGGGGTGTATGTGGGGGAAGAATTAATTTAGAAGCAGTCAGCTGCATTCGTGGATCTTCTAATCCTTCCCCTGAGACATTGCTGTGATATGTGCAATAGTTAAGAGAGAATCCCTGTTCTGACAATATTTTTTTTTATCTATTATAGTTAATGAAGTTATTTAGGTACATCTGATTAATATCTACAGATGTGAGTGAAATAAGTGAGTGAAATAATTAGGGAAAAAAGTAATCTATTACATTGCCAGTTTCTAAGCATCAAAACCAAACCAGAGCAACAATTAATTTGTAATTTCATTATCTCTAACAGATTTTAAAAAGCAAGACATGAAACCTGGTCATAAAGACTCCAATGAAGACTTGTGATTTCCCATCATCAGATCTTTGTGGGTTTCAGAAAGGCGTTTTTCTTTAAAGTAGACATACTTCCTGCTCTTTCTTCTTCAGTCTTTCAAAGTCTAAACCCAGAGAATTTCAAGAACTCCCAGGAAATCTGTCCTCTGGAGAAACAGTAAACAAAGAATATTTTGAATTCTGCTTGAAACCTGGAGTTAATATGATACACTTGAATTCATACAAGTATGGACTCAATAAGGGATATCTAGTTAATATCCTTTAGGTCCACTAGTAATGATATAAACAGAGATCTCTGTAGGAAGATAAATATTTTGCAAGATATAGAAAGGTCAAGAATTTTTATTTTCCACTGATAAAAGTTTTCTTGGCAGAAAACCTCCAGATTTTATTTAAAAGAAAAAAAGCTTTAAAAACTTGGGTTTATGAGAACTCAGAGGGGCATTGTTTAAGTCCAGTTTTTAACCATGAAATCCTTTTGACATATGGCAGTCATTATGTATTTGCATCCGTCTATCTTGGAGGATTTTTTCTAATAGAAGATACTTAAAAGTTTCACATTTAACATATTTTTCAATAAACACTTGAGAACTTCTTAACAGTAAACAATGATCCTAAACTCCCTTGCCAAGCATGTAAATGATCTACAACTTCTAATACATCAAGATTGTTGCATATTTTCAGCCCTGCATTTGGGACCTCAAGGCAATGCTGTTTCAGATTAGGATAAACCATGAATTTCTTAACTGTTTCACTTGAGAGAAGAAGGCTTTATCGTTCTGATATTCATGGCAGAAAACCTGGAAATTTGTCCTGCCCATTCCCTTCCAAATACAGCAACCCTATCTTCATTAGCATCTGACAGATTTAAGATTAGTGGAGGATACCCTAATTCAAAAATAAAATGAAGTACTCTGACTAAAATAAACAGGAAACCCCCTTCTACGTTTTATACTGCTTTCCCTGCCTTTCCCTGAGCTTTTGCCTCAGTCTTACACAAGAAGAAAAATCCCTTGTAGCATGGCAGGCATAGAGGAAAGATTATGGTCTCTGGAAAGGGAAGACTGGCACATTTTTCCCCCTGTCCAATTGTACCTATCAATAGAAATATTCATGCCACATTCTTGGAAACATTCTTCCTTTCATGTAGACCTAATGGTAAAACTGCTTATGAACAGGGAGGGCATACAAGATTCAGCTTTTTGCTATGTTTTAGAGAGTGAAGTGAAATTTTTTTTGGACAGCATTTTGGTGGCTTCAGTATACAGCAGTTTTTATGAATAAAAGAGACAGCTGCATTATTGCAGGCAGATCCTCAGAGCCCTCAGAACAGGCAGCTTGGTGCATACTTGTGTTTGTGGCAGCTGATCAGGAGCCACGTTTGCTGTTTAAGGGTGAGCAAAAGCAAGGACAGCACAGACTGAAAGATGAAGCAGTTGAACACAAGGGAACAGGGAGGGAAGTTGATTCCGAGGAAATTCTGAAAAGTGGGAAAACAAAAAGACAAGTTACCCACTGAGCTGGGTTTGGTCTTGATTCAACAGATATTTCCTCTGGAATTCTTCTACCATACTGTCCTCTTTTTACAGTTTGGGAGATGAAAATGCAGAGAGCTCAGGATGTGAATCCTTTGAGATTCTGCATTTGTGTTTCAACCAGGAAGTAAGAGTAGTCTGGTGCTTGACCTGACTGGGCTGTAAATACTTTGCCCCAGAACTGCTACATGGATCAAACCAGGAAATAAAACTGAGGAGCTCAGGTTTCAGTCAGTTGTGTGCAAACAATGTGAAGATATGGCTCTAAAGAATTTCACCTATCAGTTGCAGGTTCAGCCTGTTAAACTGCAGTGTCCTGTGAGAAGATCATCTAAATCAATACAGAATAAGAAATCAAGTGTAAAATCACCTATATCTCACAACTGCTGCTAGAGTCCTATCCATTTTTTAATGGAAATAACAGCATTGTAGGTGCAGGTATCTCTTCCATATCTTTAGTGAGTTTTAGCTGGAGTGTATAAAGTTCTTCATCTAAAGTATCTGTTATTTTAAGGTCAGTGCTGTAAGTAAAGAAGCTGATTTAAAAAATACCTATTAAAGTATGTACATTTATCATGCTTATCAGAAGTCACATTTTCTCTCAGAGAGAAATCTTGAAGCCCTGAAGTATAATATCCTAAAAAGTCTGCTTTCTGGAAGAAGAGAGTATTAAACTAATCTTAAAGCCTTAACATAAGTAAGTAACTGTGAAACGTTGCAAAATATTCCCAAAAAGCCTCTTGGCCCGTTTGTTACTGAACTTCTAGAAACATAAATTTCTATTACCAGCCCTGTCTTCTGGAAGACATTTGCAACTCATATAAATGAAAAAACAGGCGCTTATCAAACAGACAATGCTTTAACATATCAGTAGATCAGGCTCGGGGTTTTTTAATGGCTGAATAATCACTGAAGAAGCACAATCACAGTATTCATGCAGAAGGAAAGAGAAAGCAAATGGATATAAAATTGATCTATCATTCTTTGTTCCAGTCTTTAGAGACTACTGGACTCCACATCTGTTTCTTCTCCATAGTTTTATCATGATGGATCTTTTCTGCTTATGGGGCTCTAGGTCCTTTTAAATCCTTCCATTTTGTGTTTCTATTCCTACTCACTTTTTTCCACGAGTTTCTAAAAACAATCCTAAAACACCCAACAAACCACCAAACCCTTCTGTCATACAGAGGAAGAAAAAGAGCTCAGCGAATCTTTTTGGAGTTTTCCTATCTGACGGCAGTCTGCTGCCATTGGAAGCAGAGAGACCAGTTTAGCACTGCTGTGGGGAGTGTGTGCATATATGCATTTGTACATGCTACAGTTCTGGGAAATAGTTATGCTGTAAAGAGCATTATTTTCCTGGTGCAGGTATTGATAAGCAACATGTCATCCAAGCACATCCTCACTTTCTGGTTCTGATTACACCCTCTTAACCCAGCCTATACCTATTCCATGCCATAATTCATGGAATATTATGGGCCATCTATATTTCAAGCTGGCTTCTCAAGTGACAGCATAACTCTTTTGAATCTCCTGGTCTAGTCTTCAACAGAGAATGTAAATCCTTGTCTCCTGATGAATTTGGAGAGTGTGGCAGCATTCCCTCTATCTATGCTGTGCTCCCTACCCTTCCTTCCATCTATGTTCCCTACTGCCTCTAAAGTGTCTAATGTATGGGCTGGGAGGTAAAATTAGGAAAGAAAACCTATTGAGAAGCCCCAAATGACAGCTTTTTTTTTTTGAGTTCTCTTTGCTATTACTTGGTGTTTCTCAAGGATTTCTTGGGGAGAATTAGCTTCAGTTCCTGTAATGTATAAACATTATATAATGTGCTTTTTACCACCTGTGCCCTACTTGAAGTGGCTTGGCAGGACCAATCAAAAGTAATTGAATTCTGTGGTGCACTTTTAAATTATCTTCTTGAATGCAGTATATAGTACTTCATCTGTCAATTCATCTTTCCTTTTGTTTCAGGGAAAGAAAAGACATTGGTTTTATCTTGAGGCTTGACTTGAACAAAATGCTATTTTTCCTTCTGTTTCTCTAGAGTTTGCTGGAAGCTGGATTGGAAAGGACCAGTGACACCTACTTAGAGCAATGTGAGCAGGGAATAAAAGTACATATGGGTCTGATTCTGTGATCCACTGCAAGCACTGTGTGTTTGAAGTGGCCACTGGTGGCCGGAACCTCGTAGTTTCTGGGCTTCTGCAACTTAGAGTTTGGGGGTTTTTAGCAGGGTTTTAAATCATGCATTACCCTCTTGGCTGTTCTTAAGATCTGCAGTCCTGTGCTAACTTCTTCAGCTGCAGCGAATTTAAGCTCTCAGTTAACACAACTGCAAGAAGAAATGCTGTGCATGTCTGTGCTGCTGCCGTGTTTTCACCCTTTTTCACCTACGCTGCCCTCAGAAACTGACAGTTTTTGAAAGGATTGGAGACCATCGTTATTCTTTTTTTTTATTCAGTTGTCTCAGGTTAATAAATGACCTTTTACCTTTACTGAGGAATTTCCCCATATGTCTGCTCAAAGAATTTCCTTGGATGATTCTCTGTGGATTTCATTCCATGTTTTGTAGAAGTGAATTATGATTGGATTAGAAAGGCGTAAATCTTCCTGAGCTTTCAGGAGATTATTTCCTGGATTTCCAAAGTTAGCAGTATGTCATTCTATCTTCACCCATGCCATGGGCCCTGTATCCCTGTTCCAGGTGGAATTGGTTTCTGTCTGGTTAAAATTAATTTGTTTTAAGCTGGAGTTCTTAAATTTTAGCAATCAAGAGCAACTGAGACCATGCAAATATTAGCAAATGGCTTTTGAGCACAACTTTTAAAGCGATTCAGAAAACTCATTGCTGAGAAAACATAGTCTGGCTAATTTTCTGTCTGTAGAAGGCAACTCTCTATCAGGTGAGATCTATTTGATCCAGTTGAATACAGTGAAACCTGCAGAGTTTAAGCTAATTGACAGCAAATCATGCTGTCAATTAGCTTAAATAAAGCCTTTATTGTGAAAGGCTTCTAAAGTATTGCATTTTACTTGTTTTATCATTTTGTTATAAAGAGAAATGCATATTCTTCAAAATTCTTTTGAAAGTATAGCAATTATTTCTGCTTATTTTTCTGTCGAGAAAAATAATAGATATTGCCCAGTGAAATGTAAGCTTAAACATGTTTCTTTAAAAATTGTAATGAATAGTCTCAGAAGTTTTTCAGTTTTTTGATGGATCCAAAAAGATTCCAGTTTCTGTGCACCTCTGCTGAAATGAAAGCAACACTAATTGCACCTGGAGGGTCCTGTCAGGGCATAAGGATCTGAAACATCAGGAAATTATTAGTGAAAGAAACAAATATTAGAGATGCCAGGTTCACACTGCAGATACTTCCTAATTTGAGGAAGTCAAATATTAGAGCTGCTTCCTAAGTAAACCCTATAAGCTCCTATTTTCACATGGGTGTCCCCAAGGACGGGCAGCTGGCACATTTCCCTGCCCCGAGCCAGTGCTGGGCAGCTGTTACAGGTGCTGCCATTTCACTGAGGACTGAGTAGAGCTCTTGGTCAGTTCTGATTGAAAGCTGGCACTTTGCACAAGTATAATTTTGGCAACTCAAAATATTTGTAGCTAGTGCTAGCTGTATCACCCATTGTAAATTCAACATCATCCCTATTCTCAGTCATCATCCCCTGCTGTGCAATCCCAGTGAGTCTGAAGGGCATTTGCTCACCAAATGTCTGAGGTGGGACTCCAGGAGCTTCCTTCTGCTTCCTTATCCTGTTAACTTGTACCTGACTCTGCTGGGAAGGGCTGGAACACCCATTGGCTTGGTTGTACTGGTATAATTGTATCAGCTGTAATTACACCAGCCTGGCCAGTATAACTCCCCTTGTGGGTATATTTGGTATAAAGTAAAGATATCTTTTTCTCCTCACACAACTTTCATAGTCACATAAACTAAACCAGAGATAAGCACTCATAGTCCTTATGTGACTGTAGAAATAGAGAGTTGTATTTATATCCCAATTATAACAGTTATAATTAAGCCACTAGAGCTATGCTGGTAAATTTCCCAGTGTAGAGAAGCCCTGAATTGGGAAGTAGAGTGTGAAAGGTTTGCAGTTGGCTGATGCCATCCAGCTCTAAAACATCCTGCCTGCAGCAGTCGGTGCCTAGCTCATTGTGGGGCAAGTCTGGGGTCAGAGGGGACCTTTAGGGGCTGTGCAGTTTCCCTAAAATAAATGAAATATGGCTGCAGATTGAAGCAGGGGGAAGTGGATGTTTGGAGGGCAAAGAGATGATGTTGCCAGCCTGGTGTTCCCCCACCTTGTTAAAAAATGCTTCATCAGGAAATTTTTTTTGGTCAGATTTGTGCCAAGCAAAGAGCTTAATTGCTTCTGATGTGGACCAGAAGCCTTTGCCTCTTCCAGATAAGGTGACTGCAGCGCAGCTTTGATTAGGCCAGAGCTCCAGCAGAACAGACTGATAAAGAAGGATGTCTCCTAGTTAATAGATGCTGGTGCAATAGCACAAGGCCCTGCTGCTTTGTGATCTACAGCTGTGAACTCCAGGCTGAATTTAAAAGGACACTAGGTTTGATTTAGAAAGATCCAAACAGCCTTGGACTACCCTGTATGCTAGGATGACTTTCCAGTGGCATACTTTTGTTGTTAAAATGAGCAAAATCGTCCCCTTTCACTCTAAAGAGAGGAGACAGGTGTCTGCAAACCCTTTCTTAATGTCACCCCTTCCTAGAAAAGCCTCAGGGTGCCAATTGATCTTCAGGGCATTTTGCAAAATACATCCTTTTCTATTAATTTTAGAGGTTATGTGTTCTGATGGTAATTGGAGCTCTGTGATGGTTGGAAGGTGGGGGAGTTCACCAGAGGCCTAATCCCTGGTTGTTAAGGAAGGATGTGAATATTTAAATCTTGTCTGGGTAGTTTAGAAGGTACAGAAAGATTCTGGGTAAGTTCTCATTCGTTGTGACAATTTCCGTAAATATTTAAACACATACTGTTAGATGCACTGATAACCTTTGCCTCAGAATTGTTTATGTTTTAATTGTACAAAGAATAGTTTAATAAACTGTATATATAAATTATATACATTTAGAGAGCTAGCTGTTATGGGAAACACCCTTTGATTTTTTTCATAGTAACAAATCAATCTCTGTTCAGGAACAAAAATTGTACTAAGCATGGAAAAAATTGCTAGAGGGCCTGGATATTTTTGGAACTCTAATCCTGATGTTCTAACATTAGATTTTGGCCACTGAAAGTAGCGTAAAATATCCATGGAGCTTTGCTCTCTATAGAGAGACCAAGAAAAATGAATAAATCTTCTAAGTTACTGAACACATTCAGAAGAGAACTTGTAATCACATTTCAGCCAGTGCTGCAGAGAGCAAGTACTGAGCTGGGGAAATCAGAGAGAAACTGTAGCCACACTTGTAGATAAAACCCGGAGCTGATGAACAGGCACATGCACACCTCGTGCTGATTCCGAGAGAAGTGTGCCATTGATGAATTACTGAGCTTCTTGCAAAAGCTTTAATTGAACTCTCCCTTGCACTCTCAGCACCTGAAGTGAGCAGTGTGTGCCCTGAGCATTCCTGCAGGGAGGAATCTGGCAGAGCTGTGCAGGCCCTGTGCTGTTGATGTTGAGATGCTTGAACGTGACCAGAGGAGGCAACAAAGCTGTGAAGGGCTTGGAAAACAAGCCATATGAAGAACGGCTGAGGGAGCTGGGGTTGTTTAGCCTGGAGAAAAGGAGACTCAGAGGTGACCTTATCACTCTCTGTAACTCCCTGAAGGGTGGCTGTAGACAGCTGGGGGTTGGTCTCTGTCTCCAGGCAGCAACTGACAGAACGAGAGGACACAGTCTCAGGCTGTGTCAGGGGAAATACAGGTTGGATATTAGGAAGAAATTTTTCACTGAAAGTGATTAAATACTGGAATAGTCTGCCCAGGGAGGTGGTGGAGTCACCATCCCTGGATGTGTTTAAAAAGAGACTGGATGTGGCACTGGACACCATGATCTAGTTGAGGTGTTAGGGGTGGGTTGGACTCGATGATCGTGAAGGTCTCTCCCAACCTGCACATTTTGTGATTCTGTGATTCTGCAGAGACAACACGAGCGGTTCATTCTCCAGCCACAAGCTCAGCTGCTTTCTCAGACTTCCTTTCCTCCTCGCTAAAAGCAGGGCTCAATTCTGACTGCCTTTGCAAAGGGAAGGGAAGCTGAAAGTAGGAAAAATTTGGCTGCTGTGAGACAGTATAGAGTTAGTCTGATTGGTTTTTAAAGTGCTTCAGGATCCCTTGAGACGAGATGTGCTAAATAACTTTAAATTATTATGTTTTAAACTGTTCATTTAAAAATGCCTGCTTAAGTATTTGGCACAGTGAGACAGGACTTGTTGAACCCAAGCTGGAGACCTGTATAAAAGCAAAAAGCTTTAATGAAGTTCTCCCAAGGCTCAACAGCTTGAAGAGGTTCTTAGAGAAGTGTGCACTGCCAGGCTGTTTTTTTCCCAAGCCCTTACAGCTCTGGTAATATGATTTGAAATGAAAATAAAATACAGAAGCTTAGTTAATGTATGCCACTTCCTCTGCTGAGTTTAACACACAGGCTGAGCCCTGAACTTTCTTGGTCATTTTGATGATTGGCCAATTATGTATAATACACTGTACACTTTGGCTTTTTATTTCCTGTTTAATTCTGAAGAAAACAATTACAGTACCTCTCTCAGAAGCAATTGTAGTCTTTTTAAATGTCAGGGCATATTAAACATGCTTGTATTTTAGCAATTGCCACAATGCATTACTGCTTAAAAATAATTTATGCACATTACAGATAAAAGACACAATAGATTTTGAGGAAAGACTTCATGCCTCAGAAATAAGTGATGGCAGTTGTGCCACAATATGGGTAGCTGTTAAATTGTATTAAGATGTGTTTAACATTTTTGGACAAGAAATTTTAGTATGGTTTTGTTGTAACCTTTTGCTTTCCATGGAAAATATTTTTTCCTTGAGGGGAACAAACCAACATCTCTTTCTAAAAAAAAAAACAAAACTAAAATCCAATCATGTTTGCTTTGAACTAACATTAAGAAACAAAACGAGCAGTTTCTGTTCCATTTAAAGTGTGAAGTTCTGAATTTAATATAAAAATGTTTTTTAGGAGAGAAACTGCTATCTTTTTGTTGACTACCTGTTTTGGTTTCTTTTCTTACTCGAGAACTGCAAAGCTACGTAAAGTTTTAAGTGTATATAAATAGCATCATGGTTCAATAGGGAAATACAATTCAGATCTGCCTGATTGTTAACACTGGGAAAAGCAGATGAGGAATGAGACATTTTCCTGAAAGAAAATGCTGTCTCTGTTCAATAGGTTTTCCCCTTCATACTGCAGTGTAGCAGTCAGTGGCCCTGGGCCAACAGGCACTAAACTGGGTTTGCCCAGATTCTTACACAGCTCCATCAGCTTTGCTAGAAGAGCTTTTTTGCTAAAAATTAAGCACATGCATAAATGTCTCCTGGAGCAGAGCCAAACTTAGCAAGGGGCTTTACCCCCTGGCAGGACAGTGCTGCACAAGCCCAGGTCTGAGGCTGTTTGCACAATGTGTTCCAGAGACACACTCAGCCACTCGTATCCTTTGACTTCAATATGGGCTTGTTTTGGATTCTTTGTTCCAAAATGTGTATTTGAATACAAATGAGCCTGAACACAAGCCAACAGAGGAACTTCTTTCTGTCTCAAGCTATTAAATGCGTAAGCATCTTCAATTAAAAATAAAAACTAAACCAGAGACCTGACACACACTGACTGGAGCTGTAAAAGTCATGTGCTTATGTGGTTTTATTTATTTTTCACATGTGTGCAATTGAACACTATCAAAGCAAGCCCACAATAAAATACAGTGGACATCAGCATTAACATCTGTCTGCCCTGTGTTGTTCAGTGGAGGCAAACAAAGTCCATTTTTCCATCACTCTTTTACGCTCTGCGTTCCTCCTGTGAGAAGAAAGTGGGTGTGGGCCCGGCTCTGGTCATCGAGCTCTTGGTTGAAGCAAGGTACAGAGTCCTGGTGCAGAGTGTGCTTTCAGCTAATCTGCTCAGACAGACACCCCCGTGATTTGTGTGCCCTGCCTGATCTAGAATCTCAGATCAAAGGGAAGGGCAGGCTGGTAATGTCAAAGCACACAGCTCCCAGACTGTGGAAGTGAAGAACAGCACCTTGAGCTGCAGCCATAAAGGGAATCTGCCATAAATCCTGCTGTGGCATTAGAGCAGGATAGGTGAAAGCCACCCACTGCGTTTGGCTTGTAGCTGCCTCCTGGCTTTTAAAAAGCCTGTTCACTTTTTTTTATTATTATACTTTGGAGCTCTCTGTTACAGCAGCATGTAGTTCTGTACTCTTATAAAACCAGTGACTTGCATGCTTTCTGCTGGAGGCTGAGAGTTTCTGATACACGCACATTTATGTCAGGGGAGTGACAAGCATTGGTGGCCATGGCCTGGACTTTCAGTCAAGACAGGGAGAAGCCCATTGCCATTACAAGGCCTGGTGCATTATTTGGGCCTTTTACCAAAATCCTGACAAACCACAGATAAGTGGCAAAACACTCGATAATCAGGATTAGGTAATAACATCGAAATGGTTTGAGGGATATTGGTGGATCCTGGGTGGGGAGACAAATTTCCCTCCCAATTTCTATTGAATTAAAACATCTGGGAAAAGAGGCCGAGTGCCTGAATGAAGACAGAATTACGGAGAAAGCAGTAAAGGTTGGCCTGGGGGAAGCTGGTCAGTGAGCCTGTACTGTCAGCAGGGAATATCTGTCCTCAAACTGGAAATTTTGGCAACAAGGATTCAGCACTGTAGGTAGAAGGTGTAGGCTTACCCTGCCACAGCCTGCATCCCTTTGGTAGGAAAATCTGTCATCACCCTGCAAGAGATCTCCTCGATGTGGAGCTGAGGCAGGGGGTGGGCTGAGCCAGCTGCTCTGGAACTTTCCCCAACCTCTCCCCTGCCTAAAATCCCACATGAGTTTTGCCTGGGAGAGAGGAGGCAGACAAGAAGAAGACAAGAAGTACTTTTACTGGGAAAAATTACACTGAAAATAGGCTGATACAAGCAAACACCTTGATTCCTTGAAGTCCTTTCAGCTTTGCATTAGCCACAAGGAAGAATGGTTATTTAGCCACCCTCGGCCCTGCAGTTGAGTGAAGGAGTTTCCTGTTGCTCTGAGGAGTCCCTTTGGTGTCTTGGTGACTTTCCTTGTGTGATCATCACAGATGTTTTCTGTAACTCCAAAGATGCAGCAGGACCATCAGTCAGGGGGCAGAAAGGAACCCTAATGCTCGAAGTTGTGGTGGACTCCAAACGGTTTCAGTGGTGTCTTGGACAAGAAACTGTTAAGCTTGGGAGGGTTGGGTCCTTTCAGAAATGAAATGTGTAAAGATAGCTCCTGCAGGAATTGCCACACTGTAGTGACTTGGTTGAACAATGCAAACAGACGGGCTTTTGTTGTGGGTGCTTTGTAACACAATACTCAAATGATTAATGACTTACTGGAGCACCAGTAAAGAACTAACTATTATTCTGCATGGCATTCATGAACTGCATGAACATGGCTCTTTGGCTGGAGAAAAACTCAAAAGTCAGAGCTTTGGAAAGGTAAAGCACATTAAAATATTACACTTTTGTGTCTCCAGGAAGCACAGTAATGCGAAACATGCACCACATGTTTAAATCATGTAGGCTTATTTATATATGTGCATGTGTGTGTACTTACAGGGAGACAAAATAGAATTGTCTGATTCTACTGTTTTAAAGCTGTTTGCAGCTATTCTGTAGCGTTTTTGTAAAAACAATGTCTAAAATGAAAGAAATGAGCACCCAAAGTAAAAAAAAAATTAGGTAAATCAGATTGTCAGATATCATGCTGGTCTAAAAACTCAATCTACAAGAATTAATTGAGGAACTGGACCATGAATGCCAAGTAATGGGGCCTGAAAATAAACTTGATTAAGAAGATAATGCTCAAGACATACAAAGGAAGACTGATTAGTATAGACGAGAACATCAGTGAACAAGCAGAGGAATAAATCTCACATAGACAGCTGCTCAGATCAGATCAGAACATATTTAAAAGATGAAAGACAACATAAGGAGCAATTTCTCATTTAGACTGGAGAGGAAGGCCTCCAACTGATGTATTCCTTCTATAAATGGCTTTTGGCCAAGACACAAAGCTTTGTCCACAAGAAAATATGGTAGTTGGTTTGCTTTTATCCTGAAAATCTGTAGACAGAGCATGACAGGAATTCCATTATGAGAAAGGGACACAAATGATGAATAAAACAAACTTAATCAAAAAATACATTTAAAAAGAGAATAGCTAATAGATTTGGGGCATGAGGATGGGAATGAAGTTATGACTGATAACTTAGGCACGTGTGAAGTAAATGGCCCATAAACCTCATAGTAAAGCTCTACTGCCTTTTGGTTTTGGTTTTTTCTTTAGTGACTAGGCCTTCAACCAATCACTGGACTGCAGACTGCTGCTGTTCATTAATTTATTAAATATTGTCATGAAGATGTAAGAGTGAGATGAATTCTCTAGAGGATAGGTCATTCTGGCAAAAATCTGAAAAGAATTCTCTCTGCTCTTAGAGAGAAAAACAAGGCCAGAAGAAGGGTGGCAGATACATAAGCTACGAGGAAGTAAATAAGATACAGACAAAATTAGCTAAAAGAACCTTTTATTTTATTTTATTTTTCAAATGAGAATAGAGGCTTAGAGGAAGAGGAGGGGGATAGACTTGAACTTGCCACCTGCATTTTACCCGGGGTGAGTAAACACGCAATTTTTTGTCCCAAGAGAAATGAATAAGGAAAGATGGAAGACCTAATTTGTCTGATGCCTCTTTCCCATTGTTGTACAGCATTTGGGTGAGGCTGAGTCCCCAGGAACACTGGCATGGCGTGGCCTCACAGGCTGGATGTGCCTGGAGACGTGCACGGTTGGGTATTTTCGGTCAGGCACAGGCAGTCACAGCTGTTGCTATTTTTGCCCTGACTCCTCTCTAATCACTCAACACATTTTAAAGCAAGATATAATGATAGACTATGTTGCCAAGACAGAAAAATCAACAGAGTATCTAAGGGAATATGAAAAGAAATGAAAATTCAAAATGTATCTGGAAGAGAAATGTAACGGACAAAAAAACTTTTGATAAAGGCTGTTCTACAAACTTGGCAATGTCTGTGCTATAAGTAAATATGACTGTCTGCCTGCCTTGCTTTATGTTCAATATGTCCAAAATTGGGGGGGTGTGGAGGAAATACAAGGAAGTCTCTTCTCTTGGTGCAGCCAGCTGAGTTTTCAGGCCTAATCCATTCTGAAATTAAAATTAGCTCAAATGGTTGGATTCTACCAGGAAGTTTAAAATGGAGAATTTCCTTCATAAATATGGATAAGAAGAAGACAACTTTTTGGATGTTCTACACAGTGAATTCCATCAGAAAAATAAAAATATCTCTCTTTTTTTCCATCAGTTTGCCAATGCTCTCACTGAATTATTTTACACAACTTAAGCTAGAACACCCTATTACTACTTATGAAGTATCTGTGGATTTATAGTGGTATTTTTAGTAGTAAACATTGAATCTGCTTATATGGCATCCAAGGACAAAATTTCATCAAGCTGAGCACTGCCGAATCAAACATGAGAAGCAGTGGAACCCCTTTGACATAAACACATTTGGATACACCTTAATTTAGCACTGCCCTTCTAAGGAATAAAAGTCCCAATCCAAACCAAACTGACATAAGTAGAACAAGTTGAATTTCCGATATCAAAGTGGTTTTGTTGTGACTGCACATCATGGTGAATTAGGCATAATCTCTGTCCTTTGTTGTAAATACTGTCTTTCCATCTCCACTGGGGGGTGGAATATCTTTTATTAGTATTATTATTTTTGATAAATAGTAGTGTTTAGAATACCTAGAAGTGTTTCCTGTTAAATAAATTCCGTTGTAATGTCAAAAAAGAAGTCTCCTACCGAATCCAGTACTCCATCTAGCAAGGACTGCAGAAGATAGAATATGTGGTTTTCTGGAAACAGACCACTGGCACTTAGTAAAACTCCATCAGTTATGCTTGGAAAGCATACACTGCAGCTAAATTAGGAAGCCACTTAGGACAAAAAAACCAGCAGGACAAAGTCTGTACCTGCAGAGCTCCTCACATCCCAGGGGTCACCCAGCAGCAGCTCTGGGGCTTTTCTGGGGCTCCCCAATCCCCTCATCCCTCAGAGGATCCCACAATGGATCCCACAGGGCACAGGCTCCTCCACAGCCTCAGGTGGAGCTCAGCCAAGCAACTGGGGGGGTCACATCAACAGGTGAATATTTGATCCTCAACAAGTGCCAATGTGAGGGCACACCAAACAGCTCTCTTTACTGTCAGTGTTCTGTTAGGCTTTAAAATAGTTTCTGAAGACTAAACTGTAGTGTAAAATATATCTGGATGTTGCCAGAGTTCCTCATGAATAAACTGCACTTCCTCTGTTTGAATTACAAATTGCTATAACATAATAAAGGAGATTGATGGATTGCACTGAAACTATGTGAAAAAGGAGAAAAGGCTGCGGTTTACAAGCTGTGTAGGAGGTCCATACTAAGTCAACATGGAAGCTCTTAAATTTTATATGCAGGATTTCATAACTAATGTATCGGATTGTCTCAAGTGATGCAATCAGAATTGTTTGGCTTCAAACCCACCTGATTTACTAATACTGACTAGAACTATGACATAACCGCATTTCAAACTGGATTTTTCAGTTGACATTGATTTTTGGATGCTATTCCAGGAACTTCAAAATTTTACAATTGGCCAAAGTGACTTTTTAGATCCACCTGAATATGTCATGTGAATTATGCTTTTCATGGCTTGGCTGATGCAGGGGTAAAATGTGGGAGTGTTTCCCAGTAAATGCAATTAATGGCCTCCTTTTTGGCACAAATGGTGATGGCAAAACCCACGCAATTTGTACAACTTTGAGTATTCAGAATACTCATTTCCTTAAAAAACTTCTCTGGTTCATCATAGTACCAGCTAATCTTTAATCTCAGGACTGTCTTTGATTTCTTTGTTTAACAGAAATGTATGTTTAAAGAAATAATAATAGCAGTAACTCTTATAACACCTCTTATATTGAGAAAAAACCTTTTGGAGAGAAGACTCCAAAGTTGCTAAAGATACTTTTAGTAGTGGGAAGTATATCCTGAAAGCCTGTTAAAGCTGTTTCTTTAAAGACAAATACATAACAAGTCCCTCTTGTACCTGTGCACCCAGTGGTAACTACTATCAACACATCAATATCATTAAATCGAAGTGATACAATTAAATCTAATGTTGTTGAGACTAAATACAGGTAAATAATACACATTCTAAACTCTGACATCTCTACTCTCCCCCAGGTGCCCCCATTAAAAAGCTGCAGGACAGAAGAGGAATAATCTCCTGATCCTGTTTCACTGTTGGGATTTCTTAGCTGCATTTTAGCTTGGGCACAGAAATATTGAAAATTTTCCATTGACTGGGAAGAGTAACTCTTAAGTGGGCATACATATGAAGTTTTATGGGGTGAAAAACGCTTAATTTATTTATCCAAAAACTGCATAAAGACCCACACAGCCATGGGGATACAAATTCCAAGTTAACAGCTTTCTGAAGATCTTAGAGGTAAGGGGGCAAAGGTGCTGAAATAAAGTCAAATACTTCTACATAAAAGTGAAGTTTATAGGATTATTCACTGTGGTCATTTTTTCCAGATTCAGCCTTGCTGTAGAACTTGTGCTTTATTTTCCTATGTAAACTGCTTTTTAAAATGCCATGTTAAAACATTTTTGCTAAGTGTAAGGGGATTAGATTAGTTTCTTTAACTGCTTCATTTATTTGTTTCAGCTTGAAATAAGAAAACTAAAATTCCAGTACCTAGTATGCACCTACACCTTGATATGCAAGGTCATCCTCAGGTAATACCAGGGCCCATATAAAATAATAGAAGTTAAGGCAAAAAAGGAAAAAGGTATTTAAAACAGCAACAGCATGTGATACCAATTATGTTACAGCCAAAAATAATACTTTTTGGCATGTTATGCTTAAACTACGTTCAGTTAATGTTGCTTGGATATAGGCAGATTTCAATTTACACTTAGAAATATTTCTATTTGAGAACTATTAGGAAAATATTTTGAAATTACAATTTGAAAGCACGTGGAATGGGTTACCTCCCACAATCATGTGAACTACTTTATAACAGAGCTGCATTAGCTTCCCTGCAACTAATGAACCATGTCATTAATTACAGACATTCGAAATAGAAATTACTCCAAGGCAAGACAAATATTTACTATAAATAAAAGGGTCAAGAACTACAAAGTAGCCATTTTATTCTAAACCAATTGTGTTTAGTTTTTATGCTCTTTCTCCTCAAGTTTAATTTGAAGCACATGAACCTGATTTCATATGTCAAATCTGACAGCTGTAGGTGTACCCACAATGACACTTCCATCAGGATCACCAGCAGATTTTCAGTGGAAATGTTAACTATATTTAAAAATGTGTTTATTAAACTCACGTGACCTGTTCTCAGGATGGGTTTCTCACAGAAACACCAAGGAGGTATATTTCCAAAGGTTTCCCTTTGGTTATCTCACTGGCAAAGCCACCTTCAACCTCCAACCAGAGCATCAGGCTGAACAGTCACTGTACCCCCTCAGATGCCAGAGCAGGGGGAGAATCAGGGGCTCCTGATGGTTTCTCCTCAGCCACGGCAGTAAATGGGACCTGGTGGGTCCCAGAAGCTCTCTGACATCTGTAAGGAGCTGCTCCTCAGCCCTGCTTCTCAGTCTCCAGCAGGAGCTGGGGTCCTGCAAGTCTCTGCATGGCTGAACAAGGTACAGTTGTCAAGGTATACCAAGACAGCACAGAACCTGGAAATTCAGCCAGGGCCAAAAGCTGAGTGCTGCTGTTGAGTTTGGTTGAAGGTGCTGGGGTGGAACATCCACGGAGCTCCCTTTGGTGCCTCAGACAGAGCCTGGCTGTTGCCTCAGCTGCAGCCATAAAAGCCACCATTCCCAGCCTGCCTTCAGGGAACAGGCACCAAAGACATTTCTTTTCTTCCTCTTTTCGTGTTGCCATTTTGCTGCTGTGTATGGCTCAGTACAGAGTGGGGCAAATCAGTCACATTTTCATATAAATCTTGCGGTGGAGGAGAGTTTTCCTCTAAAGGGAAGCCTTCCAAAGTCCCCCATCCTGCAGGGACAGCTGTGGCTGCCAAAGGTGAGGGCACTCTGACCTGCAGCTTCTACGCAGGGCCAAGCTCTCTTCACTGCCATCCTACTAATACTCTGCTTGTATGCCTACTATTTTGTATAAGATTATTTTTGCTTGGTTTGGGCAATATATTTTTTTAGCAGATAATATACAATCCTAAACCACATAACAGCATTTTCTTCTGTGAACTCATTAAAATGGTTTGTGTCAATCACATGATGTCACGTTATTGCTAGTTACCTCAATGAATATTTTATATTAAGCATAATTTTCCCTCTACTTTCTTTTCTTTTTCCTCTTTGAATCACATCATTACCTCTGCCAAAGTCAGACACGAGGGCAGGCAGACACACAGACCATACAGACAGCAAGCATGAAAATTCCTCAAGGAAACAGGCGCATGAAAGTTCCCCTAACATCTACCCTCACGTTTGTAACTAGAGTGTTTGGCATAATAAAGATAACAGCAGTAGACAAGTAGTTTATCTGCATATATTGCCAAGAACAAAAGAGGATGATGAAGTATTGCTGCCATCAAGAATCCAGAAAGTGCCACAGTTCAACAAGGTTCTGTATTACTTTGAGTCAGCCTCAGTTATGTTCACAGCGATTTTCAACAAAAATGTAAAGAACAAGAAGAGGAATTTAGTGGAAGCAAAAAGTTCAAGTAGGTTTTTGTGGAATGTGGGAAAGTTGTTAAAAGTCATATTAAAATCAACGAAAGCATTCAATACTTGTCTTGGAGAAAAAGGTTGTGTTTAAGAGAAAGGGTCAGCTGTTAAAAAAAAATATTTGGGCAATATGAAAAATTACAAATCTTTTCATCAGGAATTTGGGACTGAGTGCATGAGGGTGTACAGACCTAACAGTGACAACTTTTACAGCTGAACAATGCTTTTGCAATGAAATCCTGGCTTCATTCAAATCAATGGCAAAATTCCCATCCGCTTCAATGGAGCCAGGATTTCATGTGTATCTGTCTTTTTTCATTCTTCCTTGATATTTGTATCCCAACTATCTGGCAGACTATTGTCTGTACAGGTCAAAATTAAAGCCCTCTATTCATATATGTCAGAGTTGCTGTCTTTTTCTCACAAAAAAAAAAAAAAAAAAAAAAAAA
>VZDJ01000040.1:5886910-5947161 GCA_008694505.1 Cyanoderma ruficeps
AAAAAAAAAAAAAGAAAAAAAAAAGAAAAAAGAAAATGCGTGACATACTTGCAATGCTGCATAATTCACTTCATTGCTCAGAGTAAAAAGAATTGTTTGCTGCATCTGCTAGGAGGACGAAATGTCAAGAAAAAAGCTAAATGCTGCCTGTGTGTAATTCCTAACTCCAAGGCTTTTAAAGAGCTCTTATTTTCAGCTCTACATGTATTAAGTTTCGGATATGAGTGTCACGGGATTTAAGCAGGGGCAGAATTACCTCAATGCTGTCTCCTCTTAAAAATGCTTCCTGAATATGGAAAAGTATTGCATGGGCAGGAAGGAAGGTGACTTTCATCAAACAAATATGTCATGCAGTGAGACTATTTAACTCATCAAACAAGCCCTGGTATTTGTGCCTCTGAATATAAGCATTAACCAAGAAAAATGAGAGAGATTAATGAAAATTCAAATTGAGAGAATGAAAATAAGAGATAAACTGCTGCTTTGCAGATGAATGAATTTTTAAAAATGTTTAAATCCACAGAGCTTGTCAAAATGCACCAAGAAGTTCCCTGGTAAGTGAGAAATGACACAGAGATGGTAATAAATGTGAATGGGGAGCTTTGTGTTCCCCCAGTGCACTATTTGTACACTACAAAAGCTTTAAAAGAATTGTAATTCTACACTCACTGTTGCTTAACTTGGGGAAAATACATGCAGCCTGCAAAGTGGCTCTGTCTATCCTGCTTTAAAGCCCATCTGAGAGCACGTGGACATTGCAAACATTTCACAAATATAACAGGGAGCCTTGGGAAAGCAAGGAAATATTCAGATGAGTGAAAATCCTTTAACCATAGTCAAAGAAGTTAGAAAACAGGCAATAAATCAGATGACTCCAGTCCGTGGATGGTGTCATGGTAGATGAAACCAATAACCATGGTAGGTAAAATATACATGGTGATACACGTGCACCTATCAAAGACAAAGAAATATGTCAATAGTGAGTGAATCCCACATCAGAAAATGATGATTGCTTAGTAGTGATCTCCAGAAGGAATTCAGCTCCAGGCGACACACAGAGTGAATCCAAGAACAGAAGAGTTTTGTACAGTCAGTGAACAAGGACATGTTCATAGTTCTGACATCCTCCAGTCTCGTAACTCTTCTTGTTGCTGTTATCCCAGACAGAGGAGATGAAGTTACACCACAAACATTGCTGTGTCACGAACTTACTGGACAGCTGATCTGATAAAATATATTTAAAATAAATATGCACTTAAATTCTCAGCTTGGTCATAGTTAAATGTTGCACAATCCATGACAGAGAGGTTACACAGCCCATCCTTTTTGGAGGGGTGCATGAGCGTGGCATTTCCTCTGCAAGTGCTGCTGAAAACACTTGTGAGTGCGTCGTTAATCTTCAATGGCCAGTGGTCATTTCTGGAGCTGCCTCAGCAAATACTTCTGCAAGCAGTGTCTTTCTGCAGCATATCAGTATAAATTTAACCCACTTGGGAAGTGCAAACAGCAGGGCTGATGAGCCTGGGATCAGTGCCAGGTTAATGCAGCTACACAGCTTTTGTACCAGCTGATATCCTATGAGCTTTGAAAGGAGGGGAGGAGAATGCATCCTTCCATGCAAGATGTACTTAAACATGGCCAGGACATTGAGGCAAACATCATAATTACTGATGGTACAGGATGCCAAACTTTTCATCTAGATTCTCTTCTCAGCTGGCCAGTGGTAAAGAAAAATCCTTTCAGAGTAAAAAAAATTCATCCTGCATTTCTCTTTTCAGTTGTTTAAGCTCTCTTTCTACCAATTCCCTTGTCTTTCTCAAAGTGATGCTGAATGGTGCTTTGCTTACTGCAAATATAGATCATGGAACGGTCCTTTTTCCTCTGGCACATTTGTTAATTTTCTTTGATTTATATCTGTTGGTAATGATCAGAACTGTATTAAACCTGGATTCACAGAGGAAAACTGCAACAAACTTTGGAAGCTTGCTGTAAATCTCATTGACTGCACAAATTTAATCTGGAAGCCATAGAGAAGCAATAAACATGGTAACCCCTGCTGGCAATTAATTTGTTACTTTTCAAACTACAATACAATCATAGCTTAATTTGGTTTACCTCAAGAATCTCTTTGTGATATTTCCGTGAAATTCGAGACAGTGAAAGTTAGCAATTCTGGTTTAGGAGCAGAAGTTACTGGTTGTTGCCAAAGAATTGTGTGCTGCTTAATTGAGTTTTGATGTTCTTGCTATCTACAAGTGGAATTTTTCCACATGGCTTTGTGAGGAGATCTAAATCTCTGTATTAAATGTTAAAACCCTTGGCACTTGCAAAACAGAAAGGTTTATGTAATTAGCAGTGGCTGAGGAAAACAAGGTTGTTCTCACTAGGGAAAGGAGACACTTTGGTTATCTAATTTATGCTTTTCCTCATGCAGAAGACTGATAAAATTGACCTAGACAAAATTTTCCCACCATCAAAATCAAAACAAAGATCAAACAAAATCAAAATACAAAACCAAGATGACAAAATGCACATCCTAGGAAATTAGGAGTGGAAACTTAACACGAAACTACTGTATTTCATCCAAAGGGGAATAAACATACTGCATGGATTATGAGAAATGTCCTTTAAGAGTGGCAAAATCAACAAGTGATAGTTAAAGAAATTGTTGTAAGAAATGATTGAAAAGCATTGGAAAGGGAGAATCTGTCAATGGAGAACGAGGCAAAAGAGTTGGTTCTTTTGGTTTCCATGTACCTTGAGTTTCTGGTTTTTAAAGGAGACTAGTTCAGAACAAAAGCAGGAAATTATGTACTGAGATATTTCAAGTCTAACATCCCAACTCTGAAATGCACCATTTTGCTCCAATTATTCACAAATACATTCAAAAGGTGTTGAATGGTACCTGTATGGTCCTTGTGTGTAGGGAAAGTCAACCTTCAACTGGAACAGGATGAGAATTCTAACCAGTTCCAGACAACAGAGTCTTTCTTGAAACTCAAAACTACAGAGGTACAGAGAGCCCATTTAAAGTGACCCTAGAAATGAAATTCCTACTGTTCCCCATTTCTGACTTTTAATCAGGTTGGAATGTAATTTAGATATTTTGACTGAGTTTAATTAGGTCAAAATGATCTTCATTTGACTTAAATGTTTTCTATGACCATGGATCCTTCTTCCAGCTTTAAAGATACGTATTTGTAACCACTGCTAACATGTAAATTAGATTAGAAGGACTGTGCAGAGTGAATAACATAATTTAGCAGTTTGTCTTCTATTCCCTGACAAAATACTGCACCCAGTCTTTCTGAAATCAAGGCTGAGAAATGTGCTTTAAATGTGTCCTTCTCCTTAACAGCATTGCTTCAGTTTCCCAAGGAATTTATATGCATCCATGAAGTTATACTTTTCTTAGAAATGAAATTTTGCTAGAGGTGCCTGGTGAGAAAGCACTGTGCAGCAAGGGAAAGGGAGGAAAACTCTATCTTGAAGAACTTCTTGAAAAGGGTCAAGAATCTGGAAGGATAAAATGTGTATCTATTTTCTGCTGCCGAGTTGAGCCCTTGTACTGCTTTTTGAAGTTGGTTACCTTCATTTCCCTCCAGTGTCCAATGTCCCTGGAAAGGAGAACAGAAGATTTTTGTCTTTTGAAGCAGCCTCACCAGGCACCACTGGGCAGGGTAAGCCCAGGACAGGGGGAAGGCCAGCCAGCAAAAATGCCATGGCCCCTTTCCCAAAGTGCCTGTGTCCTATGCACTGGAGTACCTGGGCAAAACACACCTCAGGAGGTAAGGAGGAGGTGGAAGAGCATCACTGCTGCCTGTTCAGATCTAAGGGAGTAGGTCAGAGACCATCAATGGGGTTTCCTCATCAGGGCTCTCCCCACTCTGACTGCTGGGGGTTTACTGGACATGGAGGAATAAATTTACAAAGAGAAACGTGTGCTTCTTTGCTTCACTGGCTGAATCAGAGCCTCAGTACCTGAAGCAGTAGGATATGCAGTAAAAGCTGAATATTTCTTTCCTATTCTGTATCTACTTTTGGATACAGCGTGTTAACACCTGCAATTAACTACAGGAAATTAAAAAAAAGATCACCCCCCTAAGAAGAAAATATTTCTCCTTCTTACTCCATGTTAAGGCTTCCCTGGCAAGCAATTCTGTTTTTCTGCTGTTCTGGCAGATTGTTTGA
The DNA here is from genome assembly GCA_008694505.1 of Cyanoderma ruficeps. Lineage (NCBI taxonomy): Eukaryota > Metazoa > Chordata > Aves > Passeriformes > Timaliidae > Cyanoderma > Cyanoderma ruficeps. The sequence continues at coordinate 5,891,102 of VZDJ01000040.1, forward strand.
CACTGAGCAACTGCATTAACACTTCTGGAACAGGGATAAGAGCTGGGAGTGTGAAAAAGCATTGTGTAAGCCTTTCTGCTTGAAACACTTAAAAGTTTAAGTTTTGGAAATTTAGTGTAGTAGCTTTTAGAAATGTAGTGTAGCAGAAGCTTTTAGAAATTTAGTGTAGTAGACTGATGCCTAACTAACAGGGAAATAAAGCAGATCACCTAAGAGGATTGTTAAGTTTCAGTTTTGCCCTGCTCCTGGCTTGGGCTTGAGCTTGAGCTCTTCCCAGGTAAATGACTGTTCCTGATTCTAAGCAGGCTCCAGGCAGGAGCTGGCAGGAAGAGGAGGCAAGGGAAAGGTCATAGAGGGCACAAGTCTCTGAAGAAATGAGCTCAGCTGGTTCCTGGTCAGCAAGAGCAGCACTCCAAGCACCAAATGCTGCAATGGAGCTTTGAGCTGGGAGAGACTGGGCCTGTCAAGGCTGGCAGAAATTGAACCTTTTCCATGCCCCCAGTTTCCTGGCACAGAAGGGAAGGTGAAATAGGAAAGGTATCTGCATAATACGCCACGGTGCAAGAGGAATCATTCCCTGTGAGCCTCTGGGGACAGGGCCAGCACAGGGCTGTGACAGCCAAGGGCCAGGCTGCAGCTGGTCAGGAGCTGGGGAGGTCAAATGCCTGCTGGGGGCAGTGGAGACCTCCAGGTCCATTAATGTTTTCAATTAACATAAATCTCCATATTTCAAAACCAATTTTCTAGGAATTCTGATATAACTACATATTCAGGCCCTGGACATTGCTCATGACAAGCATATTTTAAAGAGTGGCAAGTAGGCCTTCACTCTGCTTTTAGCCTCATCTGCTGTGTCTTGCTTTGTCTTGTCTGTGCATCTGAGCCAACAATGAGGGAACTTTCCTGCTTAAGCAGATGTTTACCTTTCAGCACCTGAGATGACCTTTTGACTTGGGCCTCGAATTCTGGCCTTACTGAAATGGGTGGAAGTTTTGGCACTGATTTTGACAGAGGCAGTATTTCATTCAAGGTGCTTTGCTCAATAAAGCATATAAAATTACAAAATATGGGCCTTCCCTCTTGCTCAACTTCTCAGTCATCCCAGCTATCACGGAGTGATAAACACAAAAACCTGGAGGAAACAAAATGGCATCGAAAAAAAGGCTCCTACATGAATAATTAAAATACCTTTCAATATATATAATAGGTACACCTATACACAGAGGCACACACATATAGGAGATGTCAATGGGATCAAAGCTTTTCTCCAGCACTTTAATAGGTGGCATGCAGCCTCACTTATCTGCCAAAATCAAAACCTGTACATGCACGTGCAGGTGCTGGGAGTTGCTTTTTCATATTGTTGGCACAGAGCCACATAGTAGAGCCATGCACCTTCGTTTTTGAACAAGCCTGTGTTTTCTCAGGTGTTCATTTATCTCTGTGAAGAAGTTTCTCAGACCTGTAACCTCAAGTTTAGCACGCTAATAGGAAGAGATGCTCTTGCTGCCAATAAACAAGCCTTACTCTGTCTTAGATCCAAGAGTATAAAACCAGATTCTTTTAATATTTATAAATATTTTTTTCAAATATAGGAAATGTGAGCGTGGAATTGTAACAACTGGCATTTGAAACAGACTCCCAAGGGATGTGGTAGGTTTTCTACCGCTGTGACTTCAAATTTGGATAACTTTCTAACAGGCAATTTTAGGTTGAACCTGCAAAATGCAGTTCCAGAGGCATGAGCCACTGTATGAAAAATATGGTCTGCGTTGTATTGGCTCTTTCTGGCTTTACCAATCTGTAAGTCCATACTGCTTTTGGTAACAGAGATCCCGTTAATAAATGCAGAATGTAATTAAGGATTATCTTCTTGGGAAAAAATACTGCTTTAAACAATAAAGCAGAGCTAAGGAAGGTGCAAATAACTTTCCATGTGATTAACATAAACACACTGCTCCAGAGTGTAACAGCCTTTTAATTCACTGTTAAGTTTCAAAATTGCAGCATGGACTGACTAATTTTTGAGTGAGTGATTGAATTGTTTACATTGAATATCTTTTTGGCAGTTTAGGAAGTGACTCTGCTCTTGCTACTTAAGCCCCATTAGAACACTTCTGATTTTTCTGCAGGCAATATTGTCAGTTCCTGTTTCTCTCAATTCTCTGCATTTTGACAGCAATGAGTCAAATTATGGATTTTTTTCATTGTCTAAAAGGTTTTTGCTTTTCTGCAGCTGTCTACTTCAAGGGGTTCATTTCTTCTCCTTTGCAGTCACTACTTTTATTGTTGTTTCTCACAGGCTAGAAACAGGGCTCTGGTTTTTCTTTTGTGCATTTATTTGATCCAACGAGCTGGCTCTTGTTATCTAAACTGAAAGTCACTTTCTCATCCATTAGTCATTTTATGTTAAAGATCAAAAGTTTGGGGGATTTGTTGTTGATTCTAATCTCACAACATTTTTCTTTATTTACTGTTCTTGTAGATTCTGTATTTGAGAATTTGCAAAACTTGTTTTCAATGTCAACATTCAAGTACTTCCCATAAATAAAAAACCTGGAGTCTCTTAAAATAGTTCCAAAGACTTCCCCACACAATCTCAGATTGGACAGCCCATAGTTTCCTGCTATTAATCTATGTTTTTATATTACATTGTAGTATTCTATTGCCACTTGTTTTTTCTAGTTCTTATGGATCACTGCTGAAATTTTTCTAGTTCTTTTGGATCACTGTGTAAAGTAATGAAAAGAATTTCAAAGATTTTAAATCTTTAAAGAACTGCAAAACCTAATTCCTGCTTACTTTTATGGGCACTCTGGAAGACGTGCTGTTTTCAAATTTTATTAGAATCAAAAACACTTAACTCCTACCCACTTCAGAGTGTCCTGAGTGAGCCTGAAAAAACCCCAAAGAAAAAAAACAACCAAAAAAGATTACTTTAAACTTTATAATATTCTAACATGAGAATAGCTCAAGGAGGGGGAGCGAATATGACAGAAAGAGGCTTTGGGGAAGGAAATCTGTGTGCAGGAGCATCCAGGTACCCAAGCACAGCCCAGCACGTTGTGGACAAGCTGACAGCCCTGGTGTGCAGTGCCGGGAGCAGCAGCAGCCCTGGAAACCCTCTGGGGAGGAGCAGCGGCTGCCCGGGGCAGCTGAAGCCTCGGGAGGGGCTGGAGCCATGCCCGGGGCTCCCTGCCTGTCCCTGCTGCTCCTGGAGGTGCTGCTGCATCACCTGCAGCAGGTGCTGCCCACAGGCACAGGGAGGGACCAGGGACGCTCTTTTCCACAGGTTTCCTACAACTGGAATTGCAGATGACCCAGGGCTTCTACTCCTGTGTCTCCCGGGGGCATTTCTCCTGGAGGGAATGTTCTCCAGCCTCCAACGGGGATTGCTTTGCTCCAAGCCCATTTTATCCCCAGCATACTCCTCAAATAAAGCAGGGTGAATACTCCGTGAGGAAGGATTTGAATAAGTCTGTTGGTTTATTTTGGTGTTTGCTGGTTTTGATGGTTTTTAAGTTCTGATACAGGCAAGCTTCATTTCTACAGAGGAATTTGCATTTAACCCGCTTTAAACTTCCCCTGAATTTTGTTTATGTGCTGATGTGGACTGCAGTAGAGTTAATTTTCTTCACAGGGGCTGGTATGGAGCTGTGTTTCAAACCATCTATTTGTATTTTTCAGGTAGTACATTTACAATATGTTTTATTCTTTCACTGATGTGTGTCCCTCCACAGTAAAACCACAAAGCAAACTAGATTTCTAAATGCATGTCCTCCGAAGCACTTTTGCTAGGAGGAATTTTGCTGAGCTTAAATGTCTTCACTGTGTGTGAGAAAGTAAATATACATGTAACAAAGAATTCTTCCTTCCCTGGGCAAGAGTGTGTTCTATCAGGGAAAAAACATTATTCTTGGCATGACAATTAAAAAGAAATAACACATTTGAATGGTACCAACCCACAAAACCCAGGGCTTAAAGCTGGCAAGGCAAATAACAGCATTCTATAATGACATTTCTTCTCCACTCTTGTAGCAGTTACATGAGTGTTGTGTCAGGAGCCTTTGGCTTTGGTTAGTTTCTGTTGTAACATTAGTACAAGTGAAACCATAACATTTTATTTTACATGTTAATTCCGCAGGATTAATTTTCTTCTCATTTTAACTGGACAGGAACAAGTGAAGTACATAAATACCTAATCCAGAATAATTTAATGTAATAACTTAGTAACATTGTGTGTGTGCATCTATATATAAAATAACAACTGAATAACAGTATAATGTTTTCTATATATTTTATATGAGATTTCTTATAACAACCCCAGCATATTAGAGATGATATGTTTATACACTCTCTTTCCTTGTCCTTCTTTCTCATTTTGTATCACTGCAAGGCTTGTCCAGGTTCCTCCTCTCCTCCCAGGCAGAATGGCCCTGGCTGGAGAAATCGCTCTGAGCACTGAAGTATTTGCCCCTTCCAGGCATAATCTGGATTTTTATTAAAGATCCATAAAAAAGTGAACACTTAGAATCCTGCAAGTTAAACATGGAGCCTTGAGGAATCTGTGAAGCTCTGAACCCAAATGTTTAGGGCTTTTTCCTCTTTTTTTCTTTTTTTTTTTTTTTCTGACAGGTGGTTTTGAGCAATGACCTCAGCACTGGGACATGGGTAAATACCAGAATCTTGCTTTAAAAGGCTCCATCCCCAGAGAGCACAGTCAGCACCAAGGCCTCCTGCAGGGAACCTGTTGAGGAAATGGAGCAGTACCACTGCCACAAACAGCCAACAGTGTCCCAACCTCTGCACTTTTCTACTTTTTCTACACTACATTCTCATGTCCCTCTAATGCAAGTGTGATCAAAATATGCCCCTAAGGGAACATCTATCACAGAAAGGCAGAAAAAAGTATTGCAACTCAAACCCATTAATGTCAGAGTGCCCCTTTTTCTTCCAGCACTGGCTGGGAGCTGGAATGTCCCAGTGGGCAGACTGGCAAGAGCATTCCTCAGCTGCTCTGGAATGAGTATCTGGAAGGAGGGGGACTGGCCACACCTGCCAGCAGCCTCATGGAAAGCTCAGTTCTGCCTGCTGCCAAGGTGAGGGCTGTTCCTGCACTACACTGACATTGTGTCTCCCACAACTCTTCATTGCAACTAGTTCATAAAACAAGAAAGACCAATATGAAACCCTTCTGATGAGATAAAAACTGTAAAAACATTCTCCCCACTCCATTAAATCACAGTGTAACGTTGCTGAGGATGCCAGGAATACTGGGAGCAAGAGGAGAGGAAGCACACGTCACCACCCTGTGCGATCTTTCTCCTCCCTCACGGCAGGCAGGTTGAGCTGGGCTCACAGCAGCCTGTGCAGGGCTCAGGACTCCCAAGACAAGGAAAGCTGAAGAGGGAGAGTGTGTGATGGAAGCCTGAGGGAGCCCCTGCCTCTGCAGACCGTGCAAGGGCAGCTGTTTCCCCGTGTGCACCAGGCGTGCGTGAGGCTGGTGGGTTCTTTGGGGACCGAGAGCCTTTTGCAGGTCACAGTGTATTTTAGAAGGTTTACTTTTGACATCATGTGGCCAGAGTCATTTGGAGCCTGATCATGCACTAAAGAACATGTCAGGAAACCACAAGGCATAATTTCTCTGTGTAGCAATAATCTGCAGGGAGCCGGGATAGCTGTAATGGTACATTGCTGCTTGCTTTAAGTCTGCCTTTGCATTAACTCTTCAATTTGCTTGCTTTGGCTTCCCTGACTCTTAAATACATACACACAGGATCACTTTGACACAGTAAAAATTCAGTTTCTGGAACTGGCTCCTTAGTCTCCAAACCATGGAGCTCCTCGTGCCAGTCCTGCTCCCACGAGCTGCATGGGGTAAGTCTCCATCTCACCTTCCTCTCCTAATTTGCTGTGACAGTGACTAATTCCAAAGGCATTAGTAACAAGCTAGGGATTTTCATCTGAATAAAATTTACTATAAAATTTACAGGGACTATTTTTAACCGATATCAAAAATAGTTTTTATACGAAAAATAGTTTTTAAAGGATCTCTCTCTACCACTCCTGGCTTTCCTATGCCAAACTCCAGCAAGCAGGGGGAAGCCAGCTTTTAAACCCTTTTTACAATTTTCTACTTTTACAACCCTCTTCTACTAATGCAGAAGCTTTGGCCTTCCCACCAGGCCTGCAGTAATCCACTCCCCATTTCCCTACTTCTCTTTTGATGATCTTTTGATCATTTAGGGTTAAAGAGACTGGACAAAAACAGGCAGAGGAAACATCCAAAATCTCTCTTTGGAAGAGGGGTTTGTTGCCCTCCTCTCCACACAAATTAAGATGATGCTTGCAAGGCTGCAGAAGCACCATTTCTTCTCCCATCCACAACAGCTTTAGATAATAGGGTCCCTCAGTCCCAAGAGAAGCAAAATGTATTGACCTGGGAAATGGGATCCCCATGAATTTATGGTACTGGAAGAGACAGTGAGTAGTTGTTGCTAGATCTAGGTTTTGTTAATATTTACTGCTGCTTTTATTTAAGAAAATGTGCTTTGTGTACTTTATATTCCTCGCTTTCATCTAGTAAAAACAAGCAAAATTGTATTTTATAAAAACAGCCTGTTACTTGAAATACATTTTTCTAAAATGGCTACTATCAAAAGTAAATGAACTTTAAAAAAATTAATTCTGTACTTTTCCGTACTGCAACCATCCAATCTCATGTTTGCGGTATCTGTGACTTTAAAATTAGATTGAGGAAGAGCAGACAAAGATAAACCAAATATTAACACCAGCAGGAAAAGAAACCAAGTGTTTGGCAGAGAGCACAACAGATAAAGACCTTCTTACCTAACCTGCTCTTTCACCTCCACTCATAAAATGGGAGCTGGCCTGAGAGCTGGGTGACCTGTGATATAGAAAGACATAGAGTGGGGGAAAAAAAAAAAAATCAGAGCAGGGATGTAGCTACGTATAGCTGAAAATATTTGGCTTGGCTGGAGTGTCAGCTTAAAGCTTAAGCAGTTCTTGATTTTTGTTCAGGTTGGTTTCCGCATCATTAACAAGGACTGTACTCGAGTTAGCTCAGTCACACAGAAGCTGCTCCCAGGATCTCAAGATCTTGAACTGTGCTGAAGGTACCAGTCAGAATAAATACACCATGTTTATAATTTATACTTGAAGTGAATAACGCCGCATTGTCAAATCTCAATTAGCCGTGCTCGCTTATTTGGTCTAAGGATTATCTTTGCCATGGACCCTGAGATCTCGGATTTGGCAGGTTTCCTAACTGAGATAAAGTGTTGTGCAAACAGGGTCCCCTGCCCTCCGGGCCAGCCCGGCTCTGGGAACAGCTCATCCTGCCGGCTCCGGCCGCAGGGTCCCGCTCCCTGCGGCTCCCATCCCTCATCCCGCTCCCACCCTGCGACCCCACAGCTCCCCCGAGCCCCGGGGAACGCCGGCACTCACCAGCCCTTATTTGCTCTTCCACCAGTACAACCCTCTTTGCAATTCTTTGCAATTTTGGATCAGATTCTTCATAATTCTACTCCTTAGAGATTTTTCTCCCAGTCTCTTATGGAAATGTGATTGAGGATAAAATAATGATTGGCAATTATTGCTTTATTATAAGAAATTAGCAATATATCTCATAAGCTATAAATTACCCTCCCTGTCATGATCTGTCGTGGTTAGAAGATGCACAGGGAGCAGCAGAGCAGCCTGGCAGGCATCATCCCAGATTTGTGCATGGCACAATGTGCTGTTACTCACACAACAGGGTCTCTGCATAATATGAAGGTTTGCAACCAAATGTAAAATAGGTGTAAAATAACACACATTAGAAATCCATATCACCTTAGCATATGAGACAGAAAAGGTTTTCTCTTGTAAACAGGGACCTGAATCAGAAGTGTAAAATGCTTTCTGTAAAATACTGTCAAAATGTGAATGTTTTTCTTCAGATAATGCAGATGCTTTAAGACTGGTTAAAAACAAAACAAAAGCAAATAAAATCCCCAAATGAAAAATGAGCAAACAACATTTTTAAAAGCCCTTTCCTGAATTCTGTGGACAGGTATAATAATAAATTATGTTTCTGCAGTGAGAACGGGTTAAGCAAGCTCAGCTCTGATGGCTCTATTTCCAGCACCAATAAAATATTCCAGTGTGCCTTGCAAAATATCCTATAAATGTGAATACAGAAAAAGCTGAACATTCTTTTACACAGGCAGGCCTTTTCCTCGAGCATAAATATTCCCAGTCTGTTTTTTGGAGATAAAGACTATATCATTACCAGACCAATGGCTGGAATTTCTCTTTGAAAAGGAATCCTTGTAAATGTTGTGCCTCTGAAACCAAATGCTCATAACTTCCAGTGAAAATTTCACTGAATATTCCATACAAAGGGCAAATCGCACTAACCAGGACTTTTCAAAGTTTATGCAAAGTTAATATTAAATAATATTGAAAAAAAGAGAAGTTATAAAGCTTCTTTCTGATTTTGAGTATTCATGAATATATAAGTCCCCTCAAGATTTTTGAAATTATTTATGCACTTAAACCCCATTGAACTAAACAGGTATTAGGATCATAAATATAACTATTTGGGTTTATCTTATATTTTAAATTTCAATCGGAACATTTTTACATTTTTTTACATTTCTTGAACATTTTTTAATTTAAAAGGAGAAAAGTGACTATGGAAGAAGTCATGTGCGAGAAAAAAAATCAACTAGCTAAAATTTCATTAAAGGGCAGGACTACAGCATATTACTACCACGTAAAATGTACAGTGATATCTTACAGTTGCTTTAGAACATTGTTTTTTCAACCACCACTGGGCTTTAAACTATACAGGAAAATGAAAAAAATGAAAATTCCATCAGATCTGATTTTTTTTTAAGTTGTTTGTTTGAAGATGTTTGGCTTGAATTAAAGAGCTTTAAGATATTCTCGTCCTTTTCTTATGACAAGTAACATAAAAAAATAAAAGATATCCCCATATAACAGTAGCTGCTGGTGTCCTGTGTCAGGGTATTAACCTTTTTAACCCTGTCAGTTGGCTGGGGCCAGGAAATATGGACTAGTCTTTTACTACTCTTCTGTGTGTCACAACTTTATTATGCATCACATTTTTGCTCTTCTGAAGTGTCTATAGCACTAAAAAAAATAGTCTTGTAAAGAGAACGCAGTGTTCCAAGGCTGAGAAGGTATGTAGGACTGAATATCATATATTTTATCAAAGAGATGTCCCTCTTCATCCAGAGCACACTATTGTTGCTCTGTAAAACCTTAACATCAAAGAAAGACGCAGGGTTCTGTTTCATATTTTGTACAGGTGATCTCTGAGCATTTCTAGTTGAATTATCCAATAGTTTGCAGTATATCATTTTGCTGATGACAAGAAAGCTGTCTCATACCCTTACTGGTGTCTGTACAGAGCTGGCTTGTCTTTCAAGTTACTATAAAGCCATATAAAGCTGATTAGCAATAAATATTTCAACTGCTTATAAAGAAATGTTAGTTCCTACAGGCACTATTATTGTCCATTGCTTATACAGACTATAATCTTTTCAGGGAGCTTGTACACATCCTCCATTAAGAATAATACTGAAAATTATACAGCCACTTAAAATTCTTGTCAAGGCAAGATGGCATCATATTGCAAGGAGAATCAAAGACACCATTTAATTCACAGACATTCATAAACATTGCTTTATCTCTTAATTGTAAATCTTCAGAGATTTACACATTATTTTCAGCAATCCAGATGGTAGTAGAAGAATGTTATCTTCCACTAAATATCATTTTGTTAAATACATAAGAGCTTTTTTCATTAATGGCAAGCTGCATCCAATTCTCTCCCTGTTGCTGGGGTTACAGTTGATGTAATCAAGTGTCTCCCTGCTCCTTCCTCACACATCCATTTTTTTCCAGATTGTCACCCATAATTTACTATTCACTTTTATGCAAAAGTTTCACCTCCAAGCACTGTTCCTTCTGACAGCCACGGCAGCAACTGGTTGCAGTGACTTGGAGAGAATGGCCTCTAACCCAAGCAGTATCTGCCTGCAGCATTCCAGGGAAAGGAGACCTTTCTCCTGCTTGGACACCAACCTCGTGGGGCAGACAGGTGTCCCCAGCATCACCCTCAGCTTGGGAGAGCTGCTCTCCAGCCTGTGCTCCTGCCCGCACTTCCATTGGATCCCTGCCTTTGCTTGCACCCCGTCACTGCTCTCCTTCCTTGGAGCTGGAAAGGATTCAACCCACCTCTGATGCACTTTGTGCTCTTTGGTGGAATAACCTGACCAGCCCACAGGGCACCAGGTGAGCTTCCACTCTGCAGGCCAGATTTTTTTTCCCCCATATGTGTGTGTGTGTTTCTGCCTCAGCAGCCTCCTTTGACTTCATTCCAGGGTCACGCAGATAACCTCAGGGAGCTGTGACATTTATTCCCCATAACTCTGTCATCCTCCACAGCAGGGTATCGCAGATGGGAAACTTAAATACGATCCGGGGAGTATGCTAATGAGATTTCACCACAATTAAATGGAATTTTGTTCCCAAAATCACTCAGTTTCTCCTTAGCAACTTTAAAGACCATGGCAACACTCCCTGCAAGGCAGTTTTGTGTGCTACAGTGGGATTTCGGCGCCATTCCAATCTCTCTGTGCACCTCTGGCAGTCTTTGGTAGACAGCTTTTTGGGCAATGGAAGCTTTGGGGATGAATTCAATCAGGGAAGCAGTAAAAACTAAAGTGAAGGGAAGTTTTCCCATTTGGTGAGATGATGCAGCATGGCAATAATCTGGAAATAGATGGACTGAATAGCCTTTTTACTTGCCTGATTTATAAGTGAAGTAGACAAAATAAAGGAGAATATACTTCCATGAATAATTCTCCCTCAGACTTTTCATCTGAAACCAGTTTGAGTTGCTCACTATTCACATTTTCCATTTCTTAAGCTAATCAGTATTCACAGTTTCCAGGTTTTTTTAATGCTTACTATTCAAAAGGCCAGATTCATAACAAGTGCCAACTCGTTTTGATCTGCAATAAGCCACAGCATTTTTCACATTTTCCACAAAATCAAATTCTGGGGGCAAAGAAAGTTTTTTCCCCAGAATCTTTATTCTACTCTTGTAAAAGGTGCCCTCAGTCTTTAACTGATAATTTGACAATGTTTTTGCTGTTATGAGCCAGTTTGGTTCCTCACTAATTTGTGCTATGTCAGTAATAGCAAACTGATCATATCGTAAGTATAGTCTGTTAATTTTTAATTAAGGAGCAGAAGAACTCAGCTGATTAAAAACATTTTCTTTCCCTTCATTCAGAGTAGGTGCATCTTAACCACACCTGACAGCACTTTACATCACCAGAAGCAACTCCACAGTGGTGGGTGTGTTTGTATGGTCCAGAGCACAGCAACGTCGAGAGGTTCAGGGGGTGCAGAGCTCAGCTGAGCTTGGCCAGAGAGATTTGTGAGTCACAACTGTTCTCAAATCTCTGGATTTCTATAATTTCCAAAGTCTTCTCCACTTCAATATGTTTTGTGAACACCTTAAAATTAGTGCAAAGGCTCCTGAGGAGACTTGCGGAATTGAGGGTCAGGTCTTTCTTTTCACTTTTGAGGTTTGTGCAGAACATTTCCTTCCACGCCAAGGAGGCCAAGTGGTCACGGCTGCTTTGTGTTGTCCCAGGCTCCAGTAGTTTTGTAAAACAGGGATTTCTACTCACCTGCCAGAAACCAAAAATGAAGAAAAGGGCAGAGAGAGAGAGAGAAGGGCCAGGCATAGCTGGTCTAAATAGACTGCAAATAGAGATATAATTTAACTGAAATTTCTGATCTCAGGAGTACTCCTTGTCCATTGATTTGGTGGGGAGGAAAATTTGTTACCCTTATTTTTTTTCTGTATCACAGAGCTTTTTTACTCGGGAAATATGCTTCAAACCTTCGTGTTACTTTTTAGGTACAAGAGTTTTTAGGTTTTATTGAATGCCATACATGCTGTGAAAATAAATACGGCCCTATTTTACTCTGACAATCAATTTTATCCATGCCAAAAATGGAATTTCCCTAATCAGCATTTGTAGCTGATTTTTTTTTCTTTAAATTTTAAGATTTTGCTTTAATTTTTTAACCACGTAAGTTCTATGGTGAGAGCAATGAAAATTGCAACACATTTGGTTCCAGCAGCTGCTTGGACACATTTCAGGCATTACAGTCCCTTGCTTTGCCTGGCCTTGCCTTTCTCTCCTTTCCTTTCCCCATTATCTTTTCTTTAATACAGCAAATATAATAGGTTTCCACCAAATGTCAAGATTTTTTTAATAAAGGTTATATATTTTTCTAATTTATTATACGTTTGTCCATCTTCCTTTTATTCTTACTGCTGGTGTAACTGAGAGTTTGGAACTCGGTTTTAGATTTTTGTCTATATGCAATTAGATGCAATCAACTTTCAGTAGTAAAGTTTTGATCACTTAGTTCTAAATGCTGAAACAACATATCCTGTTTTAAAGTTTTGGGTTTTCTTCAAGACACTAATATGGTGTTCATTATCAAAGGACAAAGGGCACCCTGAATTGTAATAAGGACTTTCTGGTTTTAAATTCTATTACTTGCATTAAAACCACTTACTGCCACTAAGAAAAATGAGTACAACGTTGTGCAGTTTGTGGCAAATAGGCAGTCTTTTGATATCTTATAGCAGAATGTTTCAGTTAATAGGCCTGTACTTGAAAGTCCCCTTTCACACCAACGCTTGCAAGTGCATTCTGTGTTTTTGTTTAAGTCTGACATCCATGAAAAGACAACCAAGATCTGTTTCTTATTGTGCGTTAAAGAGGATTCTTTGGAAATTGCTGAATAACTTAGCAATATGCTCTGTATCATTTTTACCGATGACAAGACAGATGTCATCTCTGGTGCATCTGTCTAGAATATCCTCTTGGATACCTTCTGTGTATTGCAATCTGCTTCCTTTCTTCAACTAGGAAGCACTTCCAAAAGCCCTGTTAATTGGCAAATGCCTAAATATTTCACTTACTTGCAAGAAACAAAAACGGAGCGTGCTGACTCTTGGGAAACAATTCCCAATAATAATGAGTATTCCATTTATCAAAAAATTAAAAACTCACAACACCCCTACTGTTAATTCAAGAGCAAGGCTGCTTTTTCAGCAGAAATGTGTCGAATCATTTTAAGCTTTCAGGTCTTTGCCATGTTGTGTTTAATGACCACAGCTGTACAAAGTTGTTTTCTCTTCCAGTCAAGGTCAGGACAGATGGTCAGACCTGGAGACTGGCTTTTATTGTATTTTCATGTTTAGATTAATTTTATTCTGTTTATAGCTTTTATACTGGAAACAACAATGGGGTCCTTTCCAACTAAAGCCCTGTCAAACCAAGATGTAGGCTCTCTCTCCCACTTGTGAGGCCACCATCTCACCAGGCTCTGTCTGCAGAGCAGATCCAGCCCGTTTGTGCAGTCCTTGCCCTGGGCTGTGCAGGATGGGTGCTGAGCAGCTGGGGGCAGTTGGGGTTTAGCCACTGCTGTCTCTTATGGAGAAAACTTCCAGGCTGCATAAAAATTTGGTGTAACGTGTGTTTGAAGGGCAGCCTAAAATAAACAAATGCTCCAGCTGCCTGTTGGTACACTCAGCACAGAGACATGGGTGAAAAAATGGGAAGTTTTCCCATTCCACAACGAGACTGAATAGTTCTAGTAAAATATGAATTCCCCTTCTTTAGAAACAGAACAGCAAAAAGAACAGGGCAAAAGGGGAGGAAGAGAGACACTGGGAAGGAGAGCAGAGGGAGCACCTCTGTAGGCAGGCTGTGCATCCTCCCAACACCACTGAGACAGCTCAGCTATCAGGGGCTTTCAAATACATGAGAGACAGATGGGTGGAGGGCATTGGCAAAAAGAAATCTGCCCTAACTGGGGAAATGGCCTTTACCAAAAGTGAAGTTTGTTTGTTTGAAGTGATGTTTAATTCAATGGTGCTACTGATGATGCTCAATTGACACATTCGTGTTGTATTTAGCCTGCAACTATTTATACTGGCCATTACATGATATCTCAGGGAAGACTGGCTCCTTCCTAATCAAAAAGTCTCAGTTTTAGGGTTACATCCCTGTTACAGCTGGAGTGGGAGATGCAAGAGGCTGCTTTTCTTTATACACATACACTTTGTTTTCTTTTTTAACAGCCAGTTCAGGCAACATCTCTGTCAGCCTGACTTACACTGTGATTTTAAGATGTCATCAAAAGCATTTCTTTTAGTGACTGCCAATCGTTAATTGCTTCTCCTGTATGTCTCCATAAACACTACACGTAGATATATTGGTATATAATATTCATGTGTTTTATGTTTGTATAAACATACTGCTAATACTGTGTTTCTCCAATAGAGAGCTCTATAAATCTAGACCTCCAGAGATACCTTATAATGACTTAAACATTACACCAAACAAGAGATTCCAAGGGGACATGATCAGGATGTAATAATGGGCCAGTGTCAAAAAGGATTTATGATTATTATTCATATGACTCAACCATATGCTCCAGCTACTGCTGTAATCTTGCTGGTCTTGGTCTGACATCTGTAGTGATAATGAGTAAAATTGCATTACGCCACAGAAAAAAAATCAAGACACTTAAAAAATAACTAGTGGGCTGCCAGGAGAAACACTGACCTCCTCTGTAGGGTCAAGAGATGGTTTTAAAATATGCTGGATGCTCCTGACAAAGTTGAAGCACTCTGAGGATCTGGCAACCAGCTGTTCTAGCTTTATTAGAGAAGAACTTAAATATAATTGAATTCCTAAACCATCTGTATTTATCACTCCAGTTAAACACTATGCATGATCCAATTGAGTTTACTTTAAAAAAAGGAAGTTACCCATTTCATTTTATGTAGGAGGACAAATGGAGATGGCGGAAGATACTTAAACAATGTATATTTCCAGGATCACCAGGACAGTCATGGTACCTGTCTGCCTTTCCTGGTTAAGCATCAGGAGTTTGAGCGACTACAGTGAAAAGACATATTTTTGGTTTGTTTCCCTCCAACATTTGCTCTGTCTTGGTCTTTTATGGAGCAGCCCTCATCTCTGGCTGTATGAGAACCTGGTGCAGGCTGGCAAACAGTAGCTTATTTGTGTCACTTTCAGGTTTCTCTGTTCCATAGGAATTTAGCAAACATGCAAATACCTTCTGGAGAGATGTGCAGACACTGAAAACTCCTTCCCACTTCTGGACTAATTTATAGCGTTGTGCAAGAAATATGAGTGCAGACTTCCTTAGTTTCTGTCAAAGTCCATTAATGTTCTGTTACTGGCTGCAGCACTCAGGTGGGAGGTGAAAACCCATTTGTTTCTCTCCGAGAAAGAGAAAACTCAGGTGAAATGGCCTGATGTCAACCCCTGTAATCCTGCAGTGGTGGTTAGCAGATGGGCAGCAAGCAAAAGTCAAGGCAGCTCATGCATAAAGTGGGCTAAATCACAAACCACCAAAGTTGCTATAAAATCACGGCCAAACATAGCAGTAAAGGACAAATATTTAGGCAGTGTCAGTCAGTCAGCTAATGTATGTATCAGCATATTAGTGAGGAAATCCCCAGAAGCTCTGTGGGAGTTTTCCTTTTTGATCTGCCACCACCTGCCCGGCTGCTGGCACCGGCACCGCAGCCACCAGGCAGGCGGGAGCAGCTCCCCCGGGAGCCCAACAAGTTGCTCCTTAAGGCAAATAACCACTTCATTAATGCACAGGCAGGCCAGGCAATCAGCAGCAGGTGAGGAGCAAAAGGGAACCAGACTAGAGACAGGCTTGTCTGCCTGCCCCTTCAGCAAAGCTCCTTCACTGCTTGTTAACAGCAGCAAATGTTCTTCGCTGCTGTCAGACTTGTACAAGCTCCATTCTGCTCACCCAACTCTGGTGCCTCTCCTCATCCTGCTGAGACCCTCAGCCAAGAGACATGTTAGACATCTGTGGAGCCTGAAGTCTTGGCTCACATGAACACTAGCACGGGTAGACTCGAGATGTTGTTTTAAGCACCTGACATCCTCCATCTGTCTTCTTTATTTTTAATTATTTCTCGTCTATAGAGTGACCTAATCAAACAAGCTCCCGTCTGATGTCAAGGTTCTTTCTTTGCTTTAATCTCTTCACATTTCTATATAATTTCTTTTTCCTCTGGAACTATCAAAGAATTTTCTTTAACAAGTCCATCAATGAAAAACAAAGTCTGCATTCTTGAATTCTAAGTCACACATAAACCGTAAAGATGCTGTTTGCTCAGTGTTGACAGAAGCAGTCGTCTGCCCTAATTTACCTTCATCGTATGTTTTTATTAAAGCTGTGGGAGCATGCATAAACTCACCAGGGGGACATGAACATTACAGGGCTCTTTTCTTAAACTCTCAGCTCTAATAAAAACACACAGGCTACAGCTCTGTCCTGTGTTGGACAGCAATACCTCTCTGTTCTGTGTTCTTGTCGTATCAGAACAATAGTCTTTGAGAATATGCACTGACTGAAGTCATCACAACATGAGGGAGGAACGGTCTTTGAGGAAAGATCTTGAGTTGTCTCTTCCTTGACGTTCTTCTGCTCAATCCTGCAGAAGACCTTAATGATGCTTTATCTCTAACTCAAGTGTCAAGGCTGATGTCCCTATTTTAACACAATTATTTTTCAGGTCCTTATGGGGAGAGTGATTCCAGTCCACTACCACTAATGGGCCTCCAACAGTAACTAAAATGGCCATATGGCCACATTGCAACAGGCTCACATTATTCTAGGCAGGATTGCCATCCCCTCTGCAAAATTTTTGAGGCCCTGCTGATAAGGGCCTTTTTTGAGGCCCAACTGATCAGTATTAGATATGGATGCATACATCCACATGCACACACATCAAACGGAGACAATCTGAGTTCCATAGCAGAGTGGCTATCACTGTGGCTGATTGGGATGCTTCATATTTAACTTGCAGAAATCACCTAGATTAGAGAAAGGTATCATTTGATCTTCCATTTTTCCACAGATGCTGCCAAATAGTTTTCTAAATCAGTCCCAAATGTGGTCTGGTCTCTGTGTTGGGCCAGTGTGAATATAGTAGTTGTTTTGTTCCTCCTTGCTACGTTCTCTTCTCCCCCCACGCTTCCTCCCAGACTTTGGGGCGAGAGTTGCTGAGCCCCAGAATATCGCTCGAGTTAGACAAAACAAAGCTCCAATGTATGCTAGATATAATAACCTGCAATGTCTCCCCTGTCATCCCAAATTACTGGAACACAGCGTTCCAGCCCTGCCTGCCTACCTTCCTGCCTGCTGGAGAGCCGTGCTCCCTCCTCCTCAGCCCGGCTGGTGCAGGGTCAGTGTTGTCTCCTTCTTGCCGAAATGTGCCGGCACCGCGCTCCGCTTCCTTGGCCACGGGGCTGCTTGTCCTGATCACCTGCAGGGACCCTCAGCAATCACACAGCTTCTCAATCATGTTGGGGGCTTGCTGGAAATTGGTCACTGCCACAAGTGAGTCAGGCAGACCGGGCTTCCCAATACCTGCCTTTGGCCTCCTCACTGGGAATTAGGGGGAATTTTTCCTTCCATGCCAGGCTGGCAATGCTGCAGGTTTGGGAGCTTTGTTTCAAAAACAACTCTTTTGTGACACGCTATGGAAGCCATTTCTGTAAAGATCCTGACTATGCATTCAGAAAGCCCTGTGCTACCACAAGGAGATAGGTCTTTGACAAGAGCTGTCATCAATTGATTGCTTTCTTACTGAAGTTCATTGCAAGTCTTTTACCTGGCTTGTGCTTTCTGGTGGCTGTTGAGAAACAACTACAGTCCAAATAAATTCACTCCTGGGTCTCCCATGCCAGACACATTCCTGCAGTCTCAGGTGCCTGTAAGAGCTGATGTACTGTCTCAGCCTTAGAATTCTTATCGTCCCCAGAAAACTCAGGTCCATTGAAACAGACTTTGCAGTAGGTCTCTGAAGAATCATCTCAAACTTGCAGGAACTGCTTAGAAAGCCCTTGATATAATGTGCAGCAACTGCCAACAGCCAAGCCACCACAAGTACTTGAAGATAGTAGACTCTTCCATTCAATTTGGTGGACCAGAATAAAATGCTTTCCAGGACCACATGGTGAGGGAATCCACACCTCCCACTTTATTGCAGTGCCTAAAGAGGGTTGAATGTACACAGTGACACATCTGTAATCTCTCTGGGTGTATTCATTGGCACAGATGAAAGATAAAGATGTAAAACTAAGATTTAGCGCAAATCAATGAAAATATGGCCCAAAGTGGTAAAAGAGATGTTCTCCCATAAATCAATGAATTGCAATATAACATGTATTTTTTCTCCACCTATCCCCTCATACACTGCATATTGCATCCATCAGAGGGCTGAAGCCTCAAGTAGCTCTGAGACTGTGTACGTGATGTTTTTAATCAGTGATGTTTTGTGCTCTATTTTACTTACTGCTGCCTTGCTCTTACATCTACTTGTCTTTTAAAAGAAAGTTAATGATAGAAGGGATTTAATTTTGTAGGATGCCCTTTGCTCTCCTTTCCACATAATTTTTCTTCTCTTTACCTGACTGAAAAAATCAGTAAACATGGCAGAATCCCAAAGGTATGATCTGACACAGAGCCAGTGAAGACCCACCCAGACAGAAAACCAGAATTTTTGCAGTTCTTTCTTGAAGCGTGAGTATATGAATTTGGAACTCTAAGGGATCAAAAGGGCTGGTTTTGGTTATATTTGGTTTGCACAATATAGATTTTTGCCTGCAGCAACTGATATTTAATGATGATCATGGCAGAAGTAATTCCTATGTCAAGCAGACCCCTGCCAGAAACGAGGAAAAAATGTCCTGGTTAGTGTTGCTTTGCTTTGTGTATAGGAATGATTGAGTACTGTCAAAGGTGATGGAAGAACACATGGTTTAAAAGTGCATTTACACATTGTCTTTTGGTACAATTCAACCTGTATTTTTGTCACTCTAGCAAGATTTCAATCCAGATTCAGTGGCCAAAACCATCCTGAGGAAATTACCTCCCAGTGGTGACAGTGTGAGAGTAGTCACTGCCACATTCATATCATAGGGATTTCATATTCTTTCAAAGACCTTCCTTTTATCTTTGCAGTAGTGGTTTGTGAAACAAATGAGGTCCTGTAAGTGAAAACATCAGTAGAGAAGTGACCTTCATACACAGAAGTATAAAATAACAAATTCAGCATCCCAACGACCCAACAGTGCAGCGCACACAGATGGAAGCAGACAAAATAAATTAAAACAATGTTGATATCTGCTGTATTCCTCAATATCTTAGAGGACATGAAAAGTCTCCATACACTTTTATTTTTCTAGTTGCTTATATTCAGATTTTTACAAGTCCAGAAGCTACTTTATAGATGTTTTCCCTGTCATTAGTAAAAAATTAAGGGAAGGACTACTGTAACTTCAGTAACTAATTGAGTAGTAATTTGATCATAAGTTAGACAGCAAAAGGGGTTTTTTTTGTTTTCAGTAATATTTTTTGCTCCTTTTGTGCCCTTTAATTTAAGATTAAAAACCACTTTTTAAGAAAAACACCTTAAAACTCAGAACAAAAAAAACCTCTTAGAAAAGGAAGTAGATGAATACTAGTTTCAGGATGTTTTTATTAGAATAGTTTTAGAAGAAATTGCTGGTGAAATATTGTTCTTGTAACTCAGTTTTCCTTACTACTGAGGAAAATCAGAAGCAGAAAAGGAGGTGGTTTCTGGTCACACCACAAGCCTGCAGAATTAGGACTCAGTCTGACTGTTTAAACTCATAAAACGTGTAGGCCCATGGTGTAATTCAGGGGAATCACCCCAATGGGCTGGAAATTGCCCATTCACCCATGCTCCCTCTAACCAGATGTGCCAGCCAGTTTCCCAACCTCCCATCCCCGTGTCCCAAATTTCAGTACCTGTGTCCCCAGTGCTGACAGGAAGGAGCCGACACAACTCAGCCACAATAGTGTCACGCCAGAAGAGACTTCTCTATTCCAGAGATTGATGTGGTTTATAGCCATAACAGAAATGTTTTTCCATGTAAATTCTAACAGTGACACACTGAGCTCAACAGATTTAACCCAGGAAAGACTTTGAACAGCGCATCTAAAGCAGAAAAAGCAGAAACGAAAAAACAGAGAGGTTTTGGTTACTTTTGAATTCTTTTTCTTTTTTTACTTTTTTATATGCTCAGTTCCAAGGGTTTCTGGAAGTTTGAAGGCCTCTACCACAGGAAGAGGACCCAGCAGAGGCAGAAACTAGGCACTTTTGTATACCTTTTGTATACATTCACCTAATGCGTGTGTGACATCTGACATACAGCGCTACACAGCCAGCCAGCTGTGCAAGCAGCGTGGCAAGAACATTTTTGCCTTCTGTGTTTATTACGCACCTTTCCAACATCTTGGGCACCTTAAACCAAAGTTATAAAACTACTACCGTGATGCAAATAAGACAAAGCTCTAAAACAGGGAAAAAGGTAGGGCGCTGCCTTAACAATTCAACCAGCTGAAATATTTTCTCTCTGTAATGAAAAGGGCGTCTCCCATTACCACACTTAACAAACAGCAGATTAACAGTGACTCAGTGCACCGTCCATCTCACTGTAAGGAACTCCTCTATAGCCTGCTTCATGGGGAGCAAAACATAGGTTATACCTGGAAGATGCTTACAAATTTTCTCTCAGTCTGACCTGAAGATCAGGTTGTTTCCAGCCTAGAGCAGCCTCTTGGAGTCACCTATTCCCATTCCTGTGCCTCCCAGAGCCCCACTTTGCCGGAGCAGTGACAGTGTCCTCAGGTGGCTGCTGTACCACTGCAACCCCTGGGACTCACCCCAGGGAATGGGGACAGAGGGGCTGCAAGGACTAGAGCTGCTGAGCCAAATAACCCTATTTGTATTTGCTAGATACTCTCTTTTTGCCATGCAGTTTCTTATTTCTCTCTGAAGTATCCTTGTTATTGCAAACGCCCCGTGATTAATGAAACTGCCCGGGCGGAGCTCTCAGGGCCTCTCCAGCCCTGGGGAGCACACGCAGGGCCGGGCCTGCCGCTCTCGCCGGTGCAGCCGGCACTTGTCCCGCTCCGAGGGGCCAGGACTGGAGGGGTTAAATGGCTTCTGCCGTGGATTTTCCTAACGAGGGGTTGTGCCTGTGGGAGCTTGTAACTCAGCTGGTGTGCACCCACATCACTCGGGGCTGTGGGAGCTGCCTTTGCCGCCGGGGCTGAGATTACAGAGCAGCTTCCTGCCCGGCCTTGTGACCGCGCACACACACGTGCACGTTTCCAAAATAACCCGCTCTGGGGCGTGAGGGGTTTTTCTAGTGAATTTGCTACATGACAGAATGTGCGGCAAAATCTTTCGAGCTTTTCGGAGTTATGAGAGGATAGCAGTGATGTGCTTCCCATTAGTCAAAAAATTCCAGCGTCTCTCAGTGACAAAAAATACAGCTGCAGTGAGGTGCTTGGTGTGCCTCTTCCCAAGCCTCCTCTTCTCCAGCCATCCCTTTCCAGAAGGCATTGCTTTCACTTCTCTCACTGCAAACACAAAAACTATTGCCTTCTGCTCTCTCTCCCTTCTAATCAAACCTTTTCTTCCTTTTCTTAGAAAATCCTTGCTTTTCGTTTTCCCCTCAATCTTTTTACTACAGCTGCTCCTCTGCTTGGACCAAACAAATGAGTGGAATTGGTCCCATATTGACCACCTAGACAGGATCCCAAACTCAGGGTTCACAGGGAAGTGCCTCTGAGGATTTCAGTGCAAAAGGCGCTGTTTTATTCTCTCCCACACCATTGTAAGCAAAGGGCTGAATTACCCAGTTACAACAATATTTCAATCCCAGTGGTCCCACAGTTTCCATGAAGCATTGGCTGGAGTATTCCTGAACACACTCCTTTGCTAAGGCCCCTACACTGGTTATTGTTTTATTCCATTACCATGATATTTTCATTCAGAGAAGGCAAACCCTCTGTCTTCATTCTGTCTGTCACTCACATGAGCAGAGTTGGCTGATCTGGACCTTAAGGAAAGATCTGGCCCTGTTACTTTTTTGGTATCTTCTTCTGTTAATTTTGTCTTCTGCACTTAAGGCTGCATGAAAACATCTGACATTTTAAAGCAATCTCTGTAATATCTCTAAATTAAACACTCTGTCTTGTTTGTTAGTTTGGTTTGTCTTTGCTATCATGTACCATGGAGCTGCAAGCTCTACATCTTTTCAGAAAACAAACATGACTGACAGCAATCCTTACACAGAAAAGCTGAAACAAACCATGCTTTGAAGGATTTTCTGTTGGGATTCATAATAGCATGGAGTTAAAAGAGAGAAAATAGGTTCCTTGGAGCATAAGATCGTAAAATGCTAATTTCAGTGACACAGTGGTGGACTGAGTAAATATAGAAAGGATTTATTATGAAGTTCTTTAGTGCTGTTGGCACTAACGGCAAATTGCTGGGCAACATTATATTGCCAAAATCCAGGAAATAGCACAAACATTGAACCACTGTATTTTCAATGACAATAATGACTGAAGCTTTGGTATTGGTTGGCATCCCCACAAAAGGCACATGTTGGCATGTTCAGGAATGTAAATGATAGATCTGCTGCTTGAAGTTTATAATTATTTAATCAAACCCAGACTGCAGAACCTGGAGGGACACCGTGTATCCTTAAAGAAGAAGAAAGAGGGAGAAAGAGAGAGAGAGAAAGAAAGGAAGGTCGTACTTTGCAAATGATGGAATGTATTGGTCCTCTGGGTGTGCCCACCAGGCATCTGGGACTGCTGCAGAGTTCGTGGGTGATCTTTCCTGCTCGCCACATCACCATGTATTTAAGTAGCCCTTCAGAAAACAAATTGCCGACAATCTCTTTTATGTGCTGATGGAAGTCAGATCAATTATCTCCATTTCCTTTCATGGAAGAAAGAAAATCTACAGATCAGGACAGGAAACCACTCATTTGATGAACTATTTCTACACTACTGTACACAGACACACAACCTCCCTCCTTCCCTCCTGCAGACAGACAGGCACAGAGCTACAAGGCCTCTCTCTTCTAGACACACACAGAGAGGCACGTTATTTTCAGCTCACATTTCACGTTTAGATTACTATTATGGAATTTCAAGAAGACTTATTTTGTTTCCATTTCTTGCTGAAAAAAAAAAATAAGAGATAATGAACATTCCGTTTTGAGAAATAAATCTCCCTGCACTCTGTGTTCTGGCTGTAAGAGCCTGAGTAGCAGAGCTCTTCTATGTTCCCAGCCTGGGCTTTGCTGCCGACTCAGTTTTCAATTTAGTCCTAGCATGATGGAAAAAGAAAAAAAAAGTCTTTCAAAAGCAGTAATTGTGTGTTTCTGGGGAGAGAGAACAAATTACTAAATCAAATTAGCATTACATTTCATTCCTAGACCCTAGGAGATTCAAGGATTTACATAATATACTTTCTTAAGTTACGTTGTTAGTGTAAACATTAAGATTCTGCACAAAATCCCTGAGAAGTGATGCAGTGTTAGCTGATGTCATCATGCAATGTTTAAAAAAAAAGAAAAAAATGGGGGAAGAAAAGCCTTAGCTCCACATATAACACATGATTGCACTATTTTTAAAAATAACTTCAGGATTTAATTATATTCTGAATAATATAATGTCATTAATTCATTCACTCTGTATCCTAAGAATACTTAAATTGTTTTTTCCTTTTCTGTCTTCACAGATGAAAATATTTGCTGTAGGGTATTCCTGGCTGTTGAAGATGAAATCCAGGCCCCACATAAGGCTGTGGAAGAGTTACTGTGGATTTCAATGGGGTAACCATTTGACTCCAAAAGGCAATTTTTTGAACATAATTGACTTATATCAGTAAAGGTTCTCAATATTACCCTGCTTCCCACTGCAGATTCTCGTATCTAGTGACCTTCTCCTTATTCACATCACCAAATGCTCTGCAATTCTCTCACACTTTACTGTTTTCGTTTTTACAACATTAATTTAGGGCCAAGTTTCCATGTGGGGCCTCCCAGCCCATTACTCCCCCATGGGTAGCTGTGCTCCCACAGGCTGCCACAACCAGCCAGTGGCACCAGGCTGCTGCCAGCTCAAGTTTTAAAATTCACTCTGACAAAAAATAATGCTGCAGTGATTGAAATAAAGTGAAAAAATGGCTTCCAAGTCTGGAGCATGTGCATTTGATAATTAATCAGAGTATAGTGTAGAGAATGTTATTGTTAATTTTATAAGTTTCAGGTTCACCAGAGCTGCAAATTGTAACAGTGGAGATGAACTAAAATTGCATTTGTCTCCCAAGACCATATAAAGAATAGTCAGTACTGTTGTAGTTGTTGGATTAGAGCTACCCATTTGAGGAGCTAAGCCACAACAGCAAAAGGAAATACACAACTTATGTTTAATTCTTTATAGTTTAAAGATGACTTGAAAAACAGTGCAAAACAAAGACAGCATTGAAACATATACACGAGTCAAAAAGCTTCATAATCTTAAAAAAATTACTGTAGTGTTGTGTTTTTACATTGGCCTATGCAGTTCTGTCAATCCTAGAATGCTCTGTTTATGTTTTCTGTGTTTTGTACAAAAAATGCTCCCCACAAATTTGGGCAATGATATGTAATATATTCAGGAAAACTGATTACTGAAGCAGAGTCGAAAGGAAAGTTATCTCGAAAGCCAGAGGGGTAGGAACATTTTATATAATGAGAACTCACACACTATTTTTTATTTAATCTACCTGTGCATTAAAGCCTATTATTTAAAAAGAAATAATATTTGGAAGAATAAATTCAGCACCTGAAAGACATACAAAAACAGAAGCAAATTGTGAAACATAGAGTTAAAGTTGCAGGTGTTTTAAAACCTTTTACTAACAGTAATTATGAAGGGTGCATTTAGAGTGGTAGCATATTATGCTACCTTCATCTACCTGGCAAATGGGCATTTATATTAAGAAAGAACTAGAAATAAATGGACAATGACCCTTTCTTCTTATCTTTCTTTTAGGTTTCTTTTCTTGACAAGGAATGTGAAATTTGCATTTAAATTTCCTGGAGTTTGTCTGTTTGTCAGCACCAAGGCCATCTCTGTGATTTGCGGGTTTTGCATTTAATGACTTTCTCAAACAAAATGAAAAACTTTCTGTTTTAGTTCTCCTTTTGAAATCTCCAGTACTAACATCAGATTTTAAATTAAATACATGACAAGTGAAAGATGTGTGTTGATTTTTTAATTCAGACTTCTTTTGAAAAATAAATTAATTATTTATAAAAACCAAAATAAACCACAACAGGATCACTTAGGAAAGCCTTCACTCACTGAGTAGTTTGTAAGGTTCAGCTGGACAGGTGAAGAAATCTTTACAATATCTGATTATACTCATATGAAAGACATAACATATGGACCTTTTTTTCACTGTTTTTCAAAATATTTCATTTCCTGCTAAATATCCTGGGTGTGCTGCTTATCTGCTCTGCTTTCTCAAAGCCTGAATTTTCAAGTAAGGCAGAACCATTATCCAAATCCTTGTCCTCTCTGCAGCTGATCCCAAATCCAGTGCAATCAAGGGGAGCTCCATGTGTGAAGCTCGGAGGTGCCACCTGTCCATGCAGGCACTGCTTCCCTCAAACCAAAGGAGCCACACCAGTCCAGCAGGATAACACTGCACACAGGGTAGGTTTAACTGCATTTTAAAACTGCCTCCATTTCTCAGTAGTTGAATCATGTAGAACATATATTTTGCATATCATTAGGTTCATTACCAGTAATATATCAGACCCCAATGCTGAAGAATGGTTAAGTGCTGGGTAGCACTAGTTAAGCATTACTACAAATCCAGAAAAGTTGGGCTTAGATATTAGGTCACTTTTGTTCCGAAAATGTGTTTCCATCTCAACACTTCCTTTTTTCTTTCTTACATTTCCCAAGTGACCTTGTTCTTTCCCAAATGCTATGGCAGTCTCTGCCACAGGACAGGAAAGGTCAGGATCGTGGGCTGCTTTTTATCAAGAAAGGTACAGACATGCCTTTGGTGGGAAAGGTGTGAGCACTGGGCAGCACAAATGTACTCCTTTACTTGGGCCAAACCATGGACATGCCCCTGGCAGGGCCTTTGGAAGTGTCTCAAATACAGAGTGGAACTAAAAGTGCAGTTCTGCTCTGGTTGCTTGTTGGAAATGCTTTGCTGCCTGCTTGGAATGAGCCCAGTTGACAAACTGAGTGCTACTGAATGAACCAGTTTGCACAGCCAACCCTTGGAGATTTTGGCTATGCTCTTACTCTGAAAGGTAGCACAGCATGGGACTGAGCAACCCAACCCTGTAGTGTCAAGGGCGTCTGGGAATATCCAGAAACCTGGGAGGATAGATTTATGTCTGGGATGACAGGGTGTGCAAAGCATTTGAAAATCTTGTAAAGTAACTATTAAAACTAGAAAAATACCAAAATTGTTGGTGAAATCCTATTTAAATTCTATCCTGCACTATTTTTTGTTATGCTTGAAAACCTGGTAATAGTTTAGCAGCCTACCTGAGGAAAAAAAAATTACTTTTCTGCAAGTGGGAGTACTGACAAGATTACAGCTATCTATTACCCTAAGCTGCACTGTACAGAGCTAAAATGGATCTTTGTACAGAAAACTAATCAAGGTGGAAGAGAAAAATTCGGTTAATTAACAATCCCTGTCACTGAAAGATGAAATCATTTTTCACTCTTTAGTTGAGTCCAATTACAGAGATATTGTTAGAAATTGTTTTTCTGTGACAGAGAGCTTTGACAGTGGTTTTTCTTTTTTGGCACTTTGCTTATTGCTCACGCACACTGCACCCATTGCTGAGTGGAGATTAACACCTGTTCCTGTTTTAACAGAAAATGATGGATGATGCCATTACTGGCACAACTCTCTGTGAACAAAATTAACGTTGCATGCATTAACTTCATAGTTACAGCAATTACCACAATTACTTTTGAATCACAGCTTGCATAGACCCTGAACCAAAGCTGATAAACTGTGAGCAACCATTCTCCCATTTTCTTGGAGAGGGTTGGAGGCAAAGTGCAAGCTTGCTCCACGCCTCCCTCGAGCCAAGGGAAAGCCAGCTAGGGAAAACCCCTGCCTCCTTTTGCCCTCTCATCTAGCCATTTTCATAACACTCCTCTCAAATATATATAAGGTTCTCACATTTCATTTTAGAGCTACATTTGACTCAAATATGAAATGGATATTTATAAAGCCTGAGTCAAATCTCCATTGCTTATCTGGATCTTTGAAACCTGACCCCTGTGTCTAAATTAAGGGGCACAGTTGTATTTTGGCTTTAAATATATGTGTCAATGGTACCACTCGATATAATTCACTTCACCTGTTGTTGGCTGTTGGAGGTTTCAGTTCCAGGCTAAGTTGCTCATCAAGGCTCCCTCTAGAGCCACTGGGGACCGAGACATGTCACTCCAGCAAAGACAGCCTGCTGGCATTCACGGGATCACTTGCCGTTCAGAAGTACCTATTTCTCTCCTGGACTATAGAGGGAGCCAGGACAATTGGCTTGGGCCAGGAGCCCAGCTGTTATTTAGGATTAAGTTCACAGCCATCTGATGAGAAGGGAAATTGCCATCCCCGGACAGTGGCTTACTGCCTTTGAGCTGGAGCAGCCAGGTGAGCAGCTGTCTGTCCCACAGCAGCGAGTTCTGCTGGGTAAACTTCTCTAGCAAGGTAGAGAGCTCCCTGAAAGTATCTTTTCTTTTTCTCTTGTTACTAGGTTGAGCTCCTTAAAATGAGATGTACAAAACTCCAAACCCATACTTTCTGAAATGTGATACTTAAAAATGCAGTTTTAAAGAGATCTAATAGTCGTTTATATTCTTAAATCTATAGCTAATAAAAACATAAATGACAATTCTCTTTTCAGCAGCTATGAAACTCGTCCTTTCTTTGTTTTGTGCTCAGACCAGAAAAAGTATCTTTGAGATTTAATCTGATGTAAAATGTTCTCTAAAACACTGTGCATAAAAACTGTTCTCACAAATATATATATTTTCCATAAAGAAAAAAAAATCCATATCACATTTCAACTAATTATCCCCATTCATACAACCCAAGCCTTATATCTTCCTGTTGACAGCACTGTGTTTTCTTTTCTTTTCTTCTCTTTTTTTTTCCCTAGTGCATTTGTAGCATGTGGATCAAAGGTTTATGGATTCTTGTCTTTTCTTGAACCCACAAGCAAAGTAGCAACACAGCCAAGTTTTAAAAGTTTGCAAATCGTTAAGAAACAAAACCGACACAACACATGGTGTTCCCAAGAGAATTGAGACATGAAAGCATCTGTGTTGTGATGAACGTACACAAAATCTGTTGGGACTAGACTTAGTTGTTTAGTAGGGCTTGGAATGCACTGTGATTCAGTTCTCCTGTTGCAACTCTCAGGAATCAGCCTATATATTTTGCTACATATTCCCCAAATACTCTCTCCGCAGTGGAATTGAACCTGTCCATTACTCTGGACTGAACCTCAAATTTTTGGACACTCTGATCTCCACCCAGATTTTAAGTACATGTCTCATAGTATGCTTCCTACTTGAATCTCTGCAGAGTTTTCTTATGTTTTGGGTTCTTTACAAGCTTTATATGAAAAACTCTGGTTATTGAAGTTAGGGGGGCGTTGCCACTGCTTTCAGGATTTCCTGTTGCTGTTTCCTCGCCGTGGCCTCTGATAACAGACTGTTCCTGGTCTCCTTTCCTGTGTCTCTACCTGACACTGGTTAGCCTGGCTGCACACAGGAGCAGTGTCAGGCAGGAAGCTGAATGTGCTACTCCATGCTGGCATTGCCCTTGTTTGCCACTCTGCCCATAACCTGCTTTTCTCAGTGCCAGTCCTTTAATCAGGCTGCACAGAGGGGCTAAGCCAAATGTCTTATGCAACCTGTGTAGTTGTGTTCATCAAAATGTTTGGCAGGACTTAATTTTCCATATAGCTATCTTGATTGGCACCAATTATACTGTCATCCTTTAATTTTATACTAATTGAAGCCCTTATCAGCTTTTCCATTATTTTGCTTAGGACTGATGCCAGAATAACTGACCTGTAATTACTGTGATCCTTCTGCTTCCTCACTTTGGCTTCTGGCAGCATTGCATATTTCTGCTGTTCTCTAAGAACCTTTGGATTTATAGTGCATGGATTCTTTGACATAACAATATTCATCTCTAATAGAAGGATTCTAACAGTGACTTCTCAGACAATGTGATGCAAGGGAGTTTATCTTTGGGCCACTGATTGTATCATCTTTTTTTGTCTTTAAATACTAAACAGTAGAGTGTGTGTATGTATCTGCATGTGTCTATTATAATTTTTTTTTTCTGTCATATCTATAGTATTAATAACACTGTTTAAAACAATTCTTGTGGTCTGTTCATACCATCTTAACCAATTACAAGGCAGACAATATACTCCTGAAGAAACTTCCTATTTTTCTTAGCAACATATATTTCCCTAGATTTCTTTGTCATACCTATATTTCCTTCATTGCTTATTTATAGTACCACTGTTTAATTTGATAAACATATATGTACATCTACACAAGCAAGAGGTTTTCCATGTTATGCAGCCATGTCGTGGTATGCTTTGGTGTTTTCTGCCAAAAAAGGGAGACATAATCACAAACACTTCTCATATGTAATCAAAGGATCAGAAAAGATGTTCTGACTGAATTTAATCCATTCTGTGCTGAATGGTGTTAGTTTACAGCCCAGAGCATTTATTCTAGTGTGTTCCAGTAAAGACATAATAAGAGCAATAAAATAAGATACCCTCCGCTGAATCTCCTCTCTTTTATTTTCCTTTTCTATTGTCCTTTTTTTCCTGTGTTTAAACATGAGTTGTTTAGCAATTCTACTTATTCATCTAAACTCGTTCACTTCCCTTCAAATGGTCAGTATACATCTGTCACTGCACCAATGCACACCAAGAGAGCACCTTGAAACTTCTCAATGACATCCTGACAGCTGAAGCCTGCATTCTCAGTTTACAGGGGTTTGGATCTCTCCTGTTTACTGTAGTTTCACTAGAGAATGATATTTTATAAACACCTGGTAATTTAATTAAAATAAGGAGCTGGACTTTTAACAAGAGAGTGTGTTTTTTTGAAGGTTTGGCATTCAGAAATAAAGCAGATGTTTACTGTGCTTTTTAAGTGTCCAGGAGATCTTGTCAAAGTTGTCTGGCTTGTACAGTTATTTTTATGTTATATCTAAGTGTAGATTATTCTTTGTTTGCATGTATTAATACATGTATATTATTTCATAAATGAGTTTTGTTTTCTTATTATGGAGCAGTATTTTTGGTAATTGCCCAAAGCTCTGCATATAAATGTGCTCCAGAGAGGTGTTTGGATTAAAGATATCTGGCTGCAGCTTCATTAAACAAACTGTTAATTAATCTCAGATATTATCTAGGATGCTGAAGGCTTTTCCTTTGTAGACAATGAGGGTTTATCTGTGGAATCTCCAGTCACTGGGGCTTTCTCCCCTCCTGTATATGCCAAGCCCATGGAGTTTTTCCCCATGCAGAGCACTGGCCATAGTGGTACAAGTGCAGCCAAGCACTGAAGCCTTCCCCTGCAGCTTTGAGCTGCCAAATCATGTTCCCCACCTGGCCTGAACTCCTGTCCTCACATTTTGGAATGCAGATCTTACCTTTCAAGTTGCATCAAGGAAAAACACAAGATCAGCTTGTCTCTTAGAACATCAGTGTTTTTCAAGCATTATTCTTAGAAGCAAACATTTGTTAAGAAAGGAAAACTCCAGGAATAGTAGCCATTCCCACAAAACTTTTTCCCACTAGATCCTGCAGAGTTCACCAGTTCCTGATCTCTTGGCTCAGCTCTTACTACTGAATAAGGATGGACAAAACCAAGAGGGATCAGTTCTTAAAGCCTCTCAGAAGGCAAAGTTTAGGGCTAGACTGACCATCTAGTGTGCTAGTCTTAGTCAGATCCTGACCCTGGGCTTGCAAGACTGTTGACTTCCATAGTGCTCTAACCAAGGAAATGACATCCTGAATTTTGACCTATTTTTCTTTATTACATCGTCTCTTCTCTCTTTAATCTGTTTTGTCTAAGAGTATGTCTTCTCCTTTTTCATTAGCCACTGAGTCCCATCTCCCTCTTTACTTCAGTTTTGTTTGCCTCTGATCTTTTTCTCATTTTTCTAATGAACATACCATGAGGTGGTAAAAATATATTTTCTCTGGAATAAGCATGAATATCATAAGGAGGAATGCTTATTCCAGAAAAAAACCCAACTTTTTATAGTAGTTCTTTCTGTCTCCTCTGATTACAAAAACAAACAAATAGAAAAAGTCATGGAGCAGTTAGTGGAGGAAAAAGGACAATTAGAAGTGAGCCTGAAATTAGAATTATAAATTTGAGCCAAAGCTCTCTGA
The DNA here is from genome assembly GCA_008694505.1 of Cyanoderma ruficeps. Taxonomy (NCBI): domain Eukaryota; kingdom Metazoa; phylum Chordata; class Aves; order Passeriformes; family Timaliidae; genus Cyanoderma; species Cyanoderma ruficeps. The sequence continues at coordinate 5,922,598 of VZDJ01000040.1, forward strand.
GGACCATGAGAGTCTTTCCACCACTTCAAAAGGATGTGGAGCACACCTTGTCCCACCTCACTACTTAGCACAGCTTTGTGTAAGAACTGTGTTAACAACCCAGGGGAACGTTCTCGAAGGCTAAACCCACCTTATTTTCAAAGGGAAAGTTTGAGAAATTTTGCCAGACTCTGGACCCTAATTAAAACACTGGAACATTTCAAAGTGACGACTATGTTCATAAAGACCTTTTTCTTCCGTATTCCTTCTTGGGTGGATCAAGTAAAGTAAAGGAAGAAAGACCATCTCTGCTGGAAGTTTTCCTTTCATTCAGATGCCTACCCACACCCCAGTCATGGAGAAGAAAAAGGATTGCTTTGACCTCCTCAATATCTTATGCAGAACTAAAGTTATTTATACATGTTGCCCTGTTATTACACAAAGAACACGTCTACTGCCTTTAAAAAAATATTATTGCGAGTCGTACTGTTCCTGTGATGATCTCATGTATCAGAACTGTATTTAGAAGAACCTTCTGCTCCAAATAAATGCAAAATGAATCTGTAATTACAACTTAAATCTAATTTAGTGAAAAACTGTTTACGCTGATCTACTATAAAGATTTCAGGTCTACGCATGTGCCCCTTTTGACAGGACCAGCCACACTTATTCTGCACCACTGGTAAGGTGGAGGTGATGGTGTTCCCTTGGTGTCATTGGGTACTTTGGGTCAAGAAAATTGGAATTTTCTGCTTTCATGAAAATCACTTTTTTTTTAAATAAAGAAGTTTGAGGGTTGCTGTGCTCCAAAGCAATGACCATTTTGCAATGTTTCTGAGGAAACGGATGGGGAAGAATACTGGCTGGAAAGAAACGCCCCATGGCACTGCCAAAGCACAATGTGCACCTTGGGGGTCCAGGAAGCATCAAGGGAGGTGACCTGGATCATACTTGCTGTGCTTCTTTCTGCCATAACCAGGTTTCCTCTTCAAAGTTCTAAGCCTGTGTGTGCTGGGTTTGTGTCCCTGGAATGCAGGTCTGATGGGCCACCTGGGGAACCCTGGGCATTTTCATGCTGCAGCTTTTTCCTCTTTCAGTACTGCATTCCCTGTGTTCTTGAATTTTGTTGTGAGACGTGCACAAATCTTGCAGACGACAATGTATGTAAATGTTGATTTTTATAAATTAAAAAAAATGCTTGTATATAGACATGTATTTAACTATATTTATATTTAGAATGATTTTCTAGCACTGAGCTAAATTTTCAAGCATTTCTCTCTATGCAGATTCCCTTTATCCCATGTGCAGGTTTCTTATTTTCCTGAATCAGGAAACCAAAAGAAAAATCAAGAGTAAATGTTTTTCTCATCTTACTTTATAGCATTATCTGATAAAATGGAAATTTCTGCTCCAAATAAACTGTACAAAAATTGAGTCCTTTGCCAGAATCCATAGAGTGCTTGTAAAATATTTAACAGAAGGCTTGCTTTGACAAAAGGCTATCACCCCTAATTGTCAATTCCATTCCAAACAAAGGTGGGAGAAGATGGATGGGTACTGGTTTTTGTCAGCAGTCAGGACTTTGAGATCTTCATTGTGAAGCATCAAATCTAATTCTGAATTTTTGGTCTTATCAGTCACAGTTTCATGGATTTCATTACTCTTGTGGGTTGTTTTGGCATTTTTTTCAATGTTTGACTCGTGGTGAAGTTGGATGTGACAGGAGAGTGTTTGGGAAGAGAAGGGCTGAGCTGATCAGCTGATCCCCCACCAGGTGTGTGCAGGTCTGGGTTGGACAGGGGCAGGGCTGGGCAGCAGTGGCACTCCTGACAGAAAGGTCCAGACCCAACAACAGGAATTCTTGGAGTTTTGGGAGTAAAATGTATCAGGAATGACATTTCTTCACCCTCTTGCACTGCCCACAAGGCATCATCTTCTGTTCTCTTTTCTCAACTCCTTTAGACTTTGGAAATCCTTTGAAACTTGTCCCCCACACTCTTCTTTCTTCGGTACTGTGTTGCTTAGAGGTATTGTCTTCCTTTCCTCTAAGGTCTTTGCTCTTTTAACTGGAATTAATGGCATTTGGGTCAGACAGCCAAGAGGAAACTGGATCCTTCCAGCTTAGGGACCAACTCTGTTGGCGTTGTAGAACAACCCGCCATGGGGACTGTTGAAATTAAGGGAGGCCACACACCCGTCTCTGCCTGGATATTTTAAAGCCTTTATTTTCAAACAGCTCTGGTTTTGGAGAAAAGAAAAAACCACAGGATACACTTATGAGGGAAATAATTTCTAAAGCTGTGCCAGATCCCCAGCTCTTTCCTCTGGCCCGGCCCTGAGAAGCAATCTTAAGGCTGCCTGCAGAGGACATCTGGTGATCCTGTGGTGTAGGGGAGTCATCGTGCTGCTTTAGCCACTTCAGGACATCTGCTCTTTTGAGCTTTTGGACACTGATGGGACACAGCCAGAAGTTGCAGTATTTTGAAATTCATCTGTCAGCAGAATAGTCCCTGGAGAATTTTATTCCTGTGGTGTAATTTCAGGTTGGTCTCTCTTTGCTATATTCAAATCAGCCAGAAAGAGCCCAGTGTATCTCCAGCTGAGAACTCAGAGAGGAATTTTCAAGAATATTTTACCACCTCTGTGGACTCTGCCCAAAAGGTAAGTTTTCAGGCAGGAAAGGCCTCTTCTGAACATGGAATATTTTTTTTTTTCCCAAGAAATGTCTTAGCCAACAATAAGGACAAGAATTGTGTAGCTTTATAGTCAGCAGAAATCCAGAGCTAGGGATCATCCTGAGCCATGAGAGCACAAGGCAGTTGGTACAGCTCTGAACTTCCCTGGCCATGAACTCAGTGTGAGATGATTGCAAGTGCCTGATGTGCTGGTGTTGTTTCTGTCAGAAATGCCATCAGCACTGTCCCCCCCAGGCCCTTTTGCCACCTTCTGCTCCACTATTCTTGGATTCAAAGCATGAAGGACTTGGTTGCATGCAGTTTTGCTTTATTAGCTCCAAAACATGGACATAGGGTTGGTCTTACTGTTCCTACTTGAACAAAAAGCAGAGTAAATCATTCACAAATCCATTGTGATGGAAGCAGAAAGAGGTGGATCATGAATTAGTTGCCTTTTCCCATTCTCTTCTACCCTCTCTTTTGGTAAAGATGGCCCAACTTTTACCAAGAAAATAGGATAATAAAAGGATAACATAAGATGAACTCATTTGGTATGATGTCAAGGGAGTGATATAGAATTTTCTATCTACTTCTATGCTATACATAGCAGATGAAGAATTAGGCAATTTATTTTGTCACATTTCTAACAAATTGTCCCATTTCGTAAATCTCATAAGTGCTTAAAACATAATGTGTTAATCAGGATTGATTCCTCCCAAAAGTCTGATGGCTTTGACTTCTAGACAAGTTCGCACTCTTGGAGAACACACTGTAACTTCTGTATGGATGAGATGGGCTGGGACCTATGGAATGCCATCATCTCTCTTAGCTCTAAACTCAGTTGGTATTTACCAAAACATCACAGCTATTTCTGTATTTAGAATCTAGAATGCCAGTGAAGGAGTTCTAAGAAAATTGTTAGGAGGATTGTGTCTGACTTGTATGGTATTCATTTAACCCTGTCCTAAACAGATAAAAATTCATTGACTGTTTCTAATGTGTTTTGGTCATAATGCAAAAGACTAGATTTTTTCCAAATAGGTATTAGGATGTTTTTTGTGTGTCCACTGAAGTATGACATTGAAATTCAAAGGAATAACAGTTTGTGTAAATGTTCAAGCATCTTAAGCCCTGAGAAGTAAACTGAGCTGTGGAATAATGGCCACTGCCTTCAGAAAAGATTTGCGTTGTTTATGCAGTCACCGAATTTGATACGGAATCATTTAATCCAGTAGATCTGATCTCCTGAAATCTTCTTTAGATTTAAGCCTCTTCTGCAGGTCTTCTAGGGACAAACACATTTCTAGAGACATAAACTTCAGAATTTTAATCACTTTTTAAGACTGCTGGCACCAGTGATATACATAATTCACAGGTTTCACATTGCAGACATGTTGAGGCAAATGAGCTGTTGCAAACATGTAACTGCCTACTGTGTACATACAAATCCAGAAGCAAATAATCATACCTCATGCCCAGTGTAAAATGCCTTTTTGCTATTGAAATAGGCAGCATTTTGTCATTTCCATGGCCACTCAGAGGTATACAGGTAATTGGTGGATTTCAGTATTTTTGTCATGATAGAGAAGACCACGTATTTTCCTTTCCACAAGCCTTTATTTTTAAAATACATAAATATAAGTAGTTATTTTAATTTTAAATAGAAATGTGTATTTAAATGAAGATTCTCCTCTGCTTTCGTTCCCCAGAATCCAAGATCCCTTTCCTCAATTGACTAACAAATGCAGCAGAAGTTTTTGAAGCACTTCTTGTGCAAACCTCAACCACAAAAGAGAAGCAATCACCTCTCAGGGTCCTGGACTGCCTCAAGGAACATGGCAACATCAACATTTACAGGTGAGGTGATGCAAAATATTTTTATATAGGGAACCCCTGCATTATTAAAGATCCCTTTGTGTCTCCAGTGCCTGTGAGGGGAAACAATGCTGGTTGTTATTCTTTGTCTGCTGCTCATTAGTTCATTACCATTTTTCTGCTTCACAGCATTAACCACTTCATGGAACAACACTCTCCCTGTGCTTCACACATCACAGAAAGCCACCCAAGCTTCTGAGAGATGCTCCTGGCTTTCATGGGAGCAAATGGGACAAAAGACTTCAAAGCAGGCAAATTAAGAATGATCTCTAAGATAAACATGTATTATTCAGTAATGTCTGAAGTCCATACCTCTTGCTTTGTGTTGCCCAGAGCCTGCTCTTTGTCTGCTGTCAGATTTTCAGTGTACAGCTTGGGGTGACTGAGTTTTCCATTCATTTCCAGGCATAACTATTTTCTCACTATTTAGTCAAGCCTTGTGACATTTCCATGAATTCCATCAGGTCTGAGGAAGAGAAAGATGTTGCACATTTCCAGTGAGACAACCCAAATCACTATTCTATTATTTCTGCCACAATCCTCTGCCCCTGTCCAAAGTAATCAAAAAGCTTTACCTTTTGCACCTTCATATAGCCTCAGTGATACCTTCTATATCTATTGATTCACTATCTGAATTTTTCTTTATTTTTGTATTTTATATGTACACTCTTCTTGTTTAACAAAGGAGATGGAAGAAGAAAAAAAATAACTGCCTTCAGTCGTTCTGCTGGGACTGAAGATGAGTAAGTTTTGGATTTTACATACCAGTGGCATGAGAAGGGCGCAGGGAGCATGAAGATTTCATTTACTGAATATGAAAATATGAATGATTGGTATAAAGCACAAGTTTACTGCTGTTATCACTTGAGTGGAGTTCACTTTTGACAAGGCTCGGTGAGAGGAGCGGGGGAGCCATTGTTTATCCTTTGGGTTTTGTCTCATTCATAGTAGAAAAAGATGAAAATTAGAGCCCTGTCAAACATAGGAGATCCATCTCTTGCAGGGTCATGAAATATGGCTTTTTTCCAAACTGGAACAAAGCTCCAAAATTTCCAAATGTTCAATGAAGAAAATTGTCAGAGAAAAACAATCTAACCCAAGTTCACAGAATTAGTTCACTTTGTCAGAACTGAAATGCTCTGTTTTCTCTTTGCTTACTTCATATTTTTTATATAATGCCTCTAACCTGATGCTAAATAAAACAGCTCATGCAGAACTTTCAAGTCCAACAACACTGAAAAATGGCATCATCTGGGGATTCCACTTTGAAAGAAGAGTTACCAAAATCTGAGATGGTCAGGCATTTATTGGTTTGTACTTGCTCATTCAAATGAGCAACATTCAACCATGTTGAACAAGTCACCCATCATAAAACACTAAGAAGCAGGGAGGCTGCTGTCCACCCAACCCTGCCCAGCAGTTCCACCTGGGTATGACCCCAAGGAACCCTGGGAAGATGTGAGGAGGGGTCATCACAGTGTGGGCTGTGTGCCTCTAACCCACTGCTCCAGCTCCCAAAGCTTTTCAGATGAAGGATGAGCAGCTCTCTGTGATCCCTTCGTGGTCTGAGTCATGATGGACTGTCAGCTGGGTTCCCATAACCTTGGAAGATTCCCCTGCCAGTTGGCTTTGATTTGGAACCAGCAGGAGCAAGGTCAGCAGATGTGCCCAACCCACTCCAGGTGGGGTTTGTTGTGTCCTAGAACATCCATTGGCTATAATGAAATATTTAATGGCTGCATTATTCTTTTTGTAATTATTTCCAGTACCTACGTAGAACGTAACCTGGGTGTGTAAGTGGGAATATGTGTTTTGAAACTGAAGCCAGCCCTGGGAAAAGGGCTGTGCTGCCCCTTCTCAGCTGCCACAATGTTGATCCTGTGGGGCTTTTTGGGTTTTGTTTGTTTAGAAATCAAGCAGGGGGCTTTTTAGTCATTGTGTAATTACTGGGGCATAACTTGCTCACATGTGGTCGTGACACAGCTCCTCACAATCCCTCCCTGCTGAGTACATGAGGTGTGACCTCAGCACAGCCTTGGGGGGCTTTGTTCACCCCTTGTTCCACGCTGCACTTACAGCTCAGTCAGTGCAGTTTAATCACTGATATATAACTGTGTGGGAGCTCAAACCACCACATTTCTCAAAGGAACTTGGTGGCACAGGGTAGACCTCTAAAATGCAAAGCATTAGGGCGGAGAGTTGGTTGACTCCTGCCATTCATTTATTTTTTGCAGAGCACTGATGAACTGAAACTCCCATCACAAGGAACTATCATTAACTAGTGCACATTTATTTACTTAAGGAGTCTAATAATCAATCATCAAATTTTTCCACTTGTTTTCTGGCATTGTATTTCATCACTTGGTAAAGTATGAAACATTATCATTCTTCACACAAGTTGGTTAATGGAATGTTTATTTGAAGAAGTTTCAATATAAATAAAGATTTTTCTGCATGTATTCCTTTAAACAGATTTATTTTCATTTCAATTATTTGCTTTCCTATGAAAAATTTATGTGAAAAAATAATCCAGAAATGTAGATGGCATGAAAATGGAATTATCTGTCAGATGGAAGGGGTGATCATTCCAAGCTAGGTATGTGGGTTTGGGTGGGGTACAGCAAATGGCTTCACTGCTTTATAAGTTTGGGGGATTTCTCTGTGAGCCCCACTCTCCCCACTACTGTGGTTCATTTATTCTTTGGGAAAGAAAAGGGAGGCTGGTATAAATTAGGAATGGTAATGTAAAAGCTTATACCCAGTGCATAAAAGTTTTTCAAATTATTACAAGCATTAAATTGCCAAAGTTTTTTTCCATATACTGCCAGTATTAAACATGACATGCCTGCTAGGGTTGGTATAAAGTTTTGTCAACATTTTTGGCGTACAAGGTCTCAGCCTGGGGTCAATATTTTCTCGACCAAATTTTGTTGTTTCAGTTGCCTTTTTAGACTCATATATTGTAACTCAAACATTTCAAAAAAAATGAAATTTGGCAGGCTATTAGTCCATAATGTGGTCTGATGCCTTTGGGTATTTTTTTAAATGTAAATCACTGAGATATTTAAGGTTTGAGGTTTAAGAACTGTGCACACACTTTAACAACTTCTTTTAAAAATATTTAGTATGCATATTTACTACATATGTATCTTATAGAGACTAGAGATTAAACTGGAGATTACTTGCTAAAATATGCAAACTGCTGTCCATGAATAAACATCCTCATGGACTCCTATTGAAAGTTTCTTATTTAAAAAAAATGTTTAAAGCTACAATAAAAGCAAAGAGAAGTAAGATGGGGAGAAGAAAAAAATCAATGTTTAAATTATTTTAATGGTTTAACTTGGCCACAGAAAATAAAGTTCATTTTTTTTTCTCCTGGGATCTAATCCAGAGCCCACTGAGGCCAAAAGAAGGCTTTGCACCTATTCCCATGTGTGCTGGATGTATTCTCTGCTCTGCTGCTCCCTCGCTGTGTGGTGTTGATGGACTGAAGCAGCAGCTCCCACAACATTCCCCATCCATCTGCCTTGTGCAGTAGATAAGTTTGGGGTCAGCTACTGGTGGCAGAGGAACTCCCCTCTGGAGTGTCCTTTGTGAATTTGAATCAGATTTCCACTTTGGCTTTAACATATTAGTGCTTCCCAGTCATTTGCTACAGTCCTCACACAGCGAGGAGAAAAGATTTCAGAATGCTGCAAAGGCCCAAATGTCCCTGTGCCCACATCAGTGTTCTGTCCCACAGAGCACCCCCAGCCCTAGGTATTAACCTCATCTCAAAGTCATTTTTAGCATCAGCCTGGGAATACATTCCATGATCTTTGTTAGTTACAAATGACAGGATTTGTGTAATCAACGAGCGCTGGCGCCATCGCATGCAATGCTCGTTAGAGTGCAATTCCTGCAGTGCCTGGACAATCTGTTCCTTATGGTGATTGCTGGGAGCTTGCAAACTCTCACTAAGACGCTGGCAACATCAACCAAACATCTCAGACACATTGTCTTTCTGAACCTGAACTTTTTTAATGGTGGTTAAACATGTTGTCTGCTTTAGTTTCCTGTCTATCTTCATCATAAGCCAGCACCTGTTTCCAATAAATTATACACGGAGCTGTATCAGCAACACCTTGGCAGCAGCTGCCACCCTGAAAAGCAGAATGCCCTGGAGGACAATACACCTGTGAACACATACAGTGTTTATTTAGCTGAAAGGCAAAACTTTAAGTTACATAAAGCAATTATCTAAAGCCTAATGCATGCCCATTATTAACACAAAATAACCTTGTTCTTTAAAACCAATAAAAATCTATTTAAAGGCTTTTTTCAAATCCCAGGGAAGCATGTACAAGTACCAGGGATCTGCTATTAGCCTAGGACTTCAATGTCTGATGGTGGGAACACGTGTGGGGGAGGTTGCATGTGCAGCTACAAAGAAATAAGGCACAGATTTGGAGTTCATTATGCACAGAGATGAGAGAAGAAGCCAAATCATTTTCAGAGAGACTCTTGAACAACAGATTTTTTTTTTTTTGGTGGTGGTGGTTGCACATTATAAAGAAGCATTTTGTTGCTGAAGTATAGAACTACTGTGTTTAAAATAGTGTTTGATCTTTCCATCACTATGAGACAGTAGAAGAAAGTAGTTCTAAGAAAAAGGTTTTCTTATTACTGGAACAAACCTTTCATTTCCAGTTCACTACCAGCACTGGCCTTTCATGTAAGAGCAGCCTATTTTAGCAGCAGTAAGTAGACTTGGTTGTTTGCAGCAGATCACAGGATAATGGAAATGAAAAAAAATTATGATTAGAATAGAACACAAATCTGAGAAAAGTTCTCAAGTTTTGATAAAGCAAAAAGTAACACTAGGAACTCTGTATTTCAAGTAAAGTGTAACACACATTTTCAGTTTAACATGCATACTTTAAAGATTATTTGGCACATGAACCTTATAAATCATTTAAAAGGGAAGATATTTTCTACCTGGTGTTTCTAAAATTACCAAATTACCACTAAATATGAAAAATTTATATACGTGCATGCATGTATGTATCTATTGTATTAAATGCCCATAAAATACTTACTTTTAAAGGCACACTTTAGAATAATTTCATTTCCTCTCTTATGCCTCCTGATGGCATTTAAGTGATCAATAGGAATGCTCTTAGGTGAAAATGTGTTTTAGCATTTGTTTTTGGCCAGAGCTGAAAGCTGTGGAAGGACTTGTTAATGGGTATTACAGCCTTCTTAAGTGTCATTTTCCTAAGCCCTTACAATGCTGAATACAAAGACAGGCAGAGTGGTGATGCCACCATGTAGATATTCTCCCACCAATAACACTGGAGAATTAGATCCCAAGGGTTATGCCATACTTTATGAAATGTAAAATAAGATTCCAATACAATAGCACTAGCTTAACCTCACAATAAATACCTTGTCTTTCAAATGTTGCTAGTAGACCTATTTTGTTCCATATTTTATTATTAGACAGTCCAAACTTTAACATATCTGCATCTTTTTACAGTTGACTTCCTTAAAACTGCTCTATTTTCATCTCAGAACAAGCATGGTACATTTCAGAGATCTGAGCTAAAACATATGGATTAAGTCAATGATTCCATTTCTAAACCTCCAAATTACTGTTCTGATTACTCATGCAAATCTATTTTTTGCCAGATTTCCTAAAGACTTAAATATGACTAAAATTAATTTGAATGTATTTTCTTCTCCTGATGCATGTGAGGCTATGATGGAATAATGATCACCATGCCCTAATACAAACCTGTGCCTTGATTCCAATTTTCTTGGCTGTGTTTGATGTTAATTGAATATAAATGCTATGAGCACCCAGCTAAGATTCCAACCAAAAAGAAATCCAGCTATGGCTACGGGACAAAAACTATTTATTTTCCCCTGGAGTGTCTAGCTTTTATTAAATGTCAACAAATCCAAAACCAGGCTTTACTAATCTGTGGTGTCCATGGGAAATAAGTCACAAGCACAAGTCACTGAAGATAATGTTTGCTTTGGTTTAGATAAACAGGTTCCAGGGGACTGAAATCTCACACAAGCATTTAAAACCTACCCCTTATTTTCCCTTAACATTTGTAAGATCTCCCAGCGGTGCTGAAGAATGCCAAGATGGATCCAGCGCGGGGGCTGGAAGCAGACTTACATTTGGGATTGTTTACTGCCCTCTGTGATGAGTTTATCCATTAGTTTCCTTCCTGTTGACTTTTGTGCATGCTATAAACCCAGGATGTTACATGTTCTTAAACAGAAAATGGAATTACAAGTGGGAGATGCTGCCACCTGCGAGGTCAGCCTTTGTTCTGCCCACTGGAATTGCCTCGGGAGTGAGGGCTGCAGATGCAGCTTTGTGCTGGCACTGCAGGGACCCCCCAGCTTTCCACAGAGTGCCCTGGATCCTCCTGACTTCACGTCTGTGCTCACACACGTTTGGCTGGGATGGGGACTTCAGAGTGGAGATGAGCCCTGTAGGATGAGAAAATGTCCCAGAATGGAGCTCACGGGCACTGTGGTTCCCTGGCACGGCCCCTCAGAGACCCGAGGAGGGCAGCAGGACGGCAGGGCCAGGTGGGTCAGCCTGGTCCCACCCTGGGGACACCGAGTGTGGTCTGGTTTGGTGAAGAGCTTTCATACAGCTGACTTACCCTGTGGAAGGATGGGACAGGGCAAACCATGACTGATAGGTGACATTGCGGCTGATATGGCAGGAGAGACATTCTGAGACAAAGAAAGGGAGAAAAAAGATATCTAAAGGCACACATATCTTCCTAAAAATCCACACGGAAGTACAAATGACAAGATGGTTTGGGTATGGAAGACAAACAAGCACCAGTAAGGTTAAGCATGGATCAAATCATCTTGGAGAACCTTTCATCTCAGGCACAGTAAGGTGGCAAAAGAGCCACTGGAATAAGTTTGCTTTGTTGCAATGCCTTTTTATGATTTTAATTAAGTTTCTTTCCACTCAAGAAGATACAAAGAACAATAAGAGAAAGCAATATGAAAGTTCACAGTATGCAAGATTCATCTTGTATTCACAGGTTTTGTGTAACCCATTTTAAACTGATGTTTGCTTGTTTAAGAATGCACACCTGCACATTACTACTTGTGGTAAATGAGTTTATTAGCCAAGGAATGTCTGAATTCTTACTGGAAAACCCATATAAGTGCAATTATGTTTTCTTTCAAGATCCTGTTTTGGTAAAGCATGCTATCCCACTTTCATACTCCAGAGGAAAAAGGCAGTAAATGATGTACAAACATGCAGGAGAGATGCAGGTGAAAAGATTCACAGGGCTTAAAACTGTCACATGCCTTATGATTCAGTGTGTCTTTCCACATATAATTTAAGCACTTGGTTTCATATTATATTCCTGTCAGATCAAATGTTCCTCTCAGAGACTAGGATTTTATTAGTGTCTCATTTGTATTTGTTTTTACTTTGAATTAAAACCTAAAGGTGGTGACAGAAGAAATTCTGATGCTTGGCATAAGATTAGTACTTGAGAGACATTCAACTTTGTTAATCATCCATTTGAAGAGAATTTCCTTATGCAAAGAGTTTGCTCCACTTCGGACAAAACAATTTTTTCATCTCTGAGCTCTGAAAGAGCAGAAGGGTGGAAAGAAAGTGAGAGGAGGCAAAGGAGCAAAGGGAGACGGAGCAAAGTGTGAAGCTTTGATCCTTTCACAGAGAGGCTGAGGCAGTTCAAAATGAAAGAATCTCTCACCATTAAAAAAAAAAAAAGAAAAAGAAAAAGGAAGAGAAACAGAGAGAGCAGTATGACAGGAGACAAAAAGTGAAGCAGGAAGAAAAGCCTCAAAGTAAAGGAGTCATGCCAGACTCTAAAGGGGAAGCTTAGCAAGGAACAGAAGAGGAAGCACCTTGGCTTTCTAAATGCAAAGAACTTCCAAGAGAAATAAAGGAATAACAGCAATTAAAGATGTTCAAGCAACCTCTGATTTTGCATTTCTCATTACATTTCTTACCCTACCTAAATTATAAAATAACTGTGCCACAACTGACCGAACAGTCTGGACCTATAGATATAAAACACACCAAAGCAATTGGGCCACTGCAAGAGGACCACTGGCCCCAAAGCCTTCAGCAGAGCGCCCTGGGGGTGTGACAGAGTTTGGGGACAATGCAGTGCTGGTTAGGGTAAACTCAAGACAAAAGTGATCCAGCAGCAGGTCAATAACTGCTGAGTGTAAGTAATTATAAACTGTGTGTGAATTCAGTGCCTGAAAACCTGCCATTTTTTTTTCCTATGAACAGCAGTGACTGTTCATGAATTTAAGTAATAGAAATAGAATGTACACCTACCCACTGTAATTTATGTCATCCATTTTCAACAAGGTATCCTCTTTGCAAAAAAGACCCTTGAAAAATTCACGTCAATCCTTCATCTCTCCTCTGAGGAATGTGTATTTATATTATTCTTGAGCCAAGAATGGGTCATCATTCACAATTCAAAAGAAACATTATATTACTTACAGAGTTTGGCCAATCTTGTTTTATTCTTTTTACTTCATCTTTGTGCAGAGTTATGCATTAAATCAGTGCCTCTGCTGAGTTTAATAGGAGTACCTAGAACCTTTCCCAGAAAGGGGTGCTAAGACACTGCGTGCAAAATTCTGCTGCTTTTATAAAGGAATCATATAAGGAGAGGCTTGGGCAAGTTATAGCAAGGTGCTGAGTTTCTGAATTTTTCTGGAAATACTATTTACAAACAAGCCAGACCTTTTCTTTGTCTCATTCAATGTCCATGCTCAAAGAGAACAGGATTTCACATTTATTTAGCTGTATATCTTTGTTATTTCAAGTTAAACTCTCAAATGATCAAAAGGTCTCTATACAAGAGGTATTTCAAGAAAACAGACACAAGCACACCAGATCAAAGGTACAGAATACAGTCTGATTAGACTAATTCTTTTAAAGTGCATCTGAAGAAATTTTCTTTGATTCAGGGAACATGAAAACCAAACTACCTTTCAACAAAAAGCTCCAATGCAATCCAATATTTTTTTATAATTTAAGAAATTCAGGGGTTGTAATGTTTCTTTGCTTTTTGCCTTCTTGTATGTCAATTAGAGTGGGACATAGCTGTTGCATCAAATATATATGGGGTCAAAGCCTAAAGCAGAGACATCAATAAAAGCCTCTGCAGAACATCTGAGTTTTCTTTGAATTTCATGCCACTTTTGTACAAAGATGCTTGCAAAAGTCCCAGCAAATAGTGACATTTTAGATTGTTTATTGAAAAATAAACAGAGGTCAAAGCTTTAAATGGTGCACTTTATATACTTTTACAACTACCCCTTTTAATTGATATGGAAACTTCTCTGCTGTTCAGCATTCATCCTGCTTAGCTACCATGTGTCTGGTCTCACTTAATCCTATCCTGCCAGTCTCACAAGATGTAAAACATCCCCAATACCCAGGACATGAGAAGCATCATGGAAAAAGCACATACAGATTGTGACTTATGAGAGCAGTGAGACACGAGTCTTCTCTGTATCTTATTTTAGGTAGAATTGTAGGATCTGCTCACTGTGTGCTCAGCTTTAAAAAATTAGCTCCATTCCTCCATATTCACATGCTACTATATTTTCTTACATATTTTCATTGAGAAAAATGAAGAAGCATCTTCCTGAAGATCTGGGATTTTTTGTCTTTTCCATTGAACAATGGCAGCTAAGGGGTGAGAGTACCCAGCCCTTACAAGCTTTATCCCTGACCCATGCCAACAGCAACACACTTCATTGTCACACTTTCAGTACCTACTTCTGCGTGGTAGAACCTCCAATATCCAATTTCCAGTCAGTCTGGGAAATAAATGCTGTCATCCTAATCTAAACTTTTTCTTTCTCCTGTGAGAAATTGCTCATATATTTTTTGTCTCTCCTCATCTTTGTTTTCCTGACTAGCTGGGTTTCCTCTTTGATACTACTCAGTTCTCTTGTCTCTCACTTCCACAGCCTTGTCTCTCACTTTCATCTTCAAATCATCCTTCAGAAGCTCCTGAATTCTCTGAGCAGATGAGCTTTTCTCATGGCATTTTTACATTCCTGAACCCAAATCTTGTTTATTGGTGAACACATCTGCACAGGTTCTGCTTCTCTAGAATTAACAGTATGGTGTCTGTTGGAAGTAATGCATATATTTTTCTACTTTCTATGGATGCCCAGATCTTGATTTGAAAACTATTAGGTGAAAGCCAAGATTATGAAAATTTTTCTCAGGAGCAAGCAAACTTTACTAGTTGTGCTTCTAAAGATGTGATAACTATAACCATCATGAAGGCTATGAGCTTTCAGCGCTGGCAAGCACAAAAAATGCAGATGAGTAAGTGTCAGTGGCTGTTAATGGCTTTCTTGGCATGACAGAAATAAGAAAATCTCTGTTTAACAGTCTATTTTACCTGTTTGATATGTGTCTAATGACAGTCACCTTGACCACCTGATGCATGGTTCTTGCTCATTTCCAGGATATTGATACAAAAAAAAAGGCTTTGGACTGTGATTGCCATAATGAAAAACCTGAAGACTCACCAAGTGATTGAGTGCAAAGGCGCTGAAGAAGCCGTCAGACATTCCCATGTGTTGTCTGTGCCGTAATTGTTTCCAGTGGTCAGCAAAACCCGAAACAGAACCATAAGGTTTTGGAGATTAGGCTGAATGTCTCCTGCGTAGTCTGGTGCAGGCCCTTTCCTGGAACACTGCGGCACTGGGAGAGTGATGAAGCAGGAGAATGGCACTATGCCATTGCATCAGATGAAAGGGACACTGGTGGATATTTGCCATGGGAATACTTGACTGGAAAGCACTTGATCTACTGTCTGTTAGCTCATGGGAATGGAACTAGTAAACTTGGGAAACCTCAAATAAATTCCCATTGTATATATAATATAATCCAAAACAGAATCTTCTCGGGAACAATTGCTAATGATACTGGAAGTCATCCTTGTTTAGTGGAGGAGACAATTTTCTGGTATACATTTCATTGAAAACTTTTACATTGAAAAATTTTACCCAATATTTACAAGATGGGAAGACTGTCATTTAGCAAAATATTCTTTTTAAGCACTAGCTTACAAGGGGATTACAAAAGATTTTTTTAAAAAGCCTGTATCTGCCACCCTTGCAATGACATGAAGAACCTTTTAAATTACCTAGATGATAAATGACCATTTCAGAAGAATTCTTGAATGAGCTCATCTTTGTACCTTATCCACCACAGTCATGGTTTCTGTTACAAACCAGATGAGCTGAACATTTACCTTAGGTCTATTTTGTAATTTATGAAACAAATGTGTAATAGAGACTAAGTTTCACATACAAGCATTTTCACTGATGCCCAATGATTTGTCAGACAATCCAATGATTTTGTCAGTGTATGTTCAAAGATAAAATTATTTTTAAATTCTTCCGTAGTCCCAAGTTTTCCTTAGCCTGTAAATTTTTTTCAATCAATCATCTGCAGATACCTCACACTGGATAAGTCATGCATTTCTAAATAGCTTTCCTAGAGGGTTTTTATTCAGTGTTTAATAGAAACAATTAAATGACTAGAATCAGAATAGGCAGCTAATGTATTAAGAAGTCTAGAATGAAATAACTGCAGTCAATCTGTAAGGAATTCCTCTTTTACTTACTAGACCCCAAACAATGAATCAACATCAACCAGTGAATGATATATCAAATATAGCTCATTTATAAGATACATATAAATACTTAAATAATGTGGTACTGCAGTTGGGGACATGAAATATAATGAATATTTTACATATGTTCATTTACAAAGTAAATCAACTGGTGTAAGTTTATTATCTTTTTTCTGTTATAATAACGGTTTAACAAAAATATAATAATAATAGTTTTTTTCTCCCTTGCAGGTTTGCTCATTTTAAGTTTTCTTCTCCAACCCTTGAAAGCAAGTTTCTGTACTTGCTGTCTAAAACCCAGTATCTCCATTCAGCTTTTATCTCAAAACATCTTTTTTTGCCCACTTCTTTTATTTTCACGAGACATAGCCAGAGAATAACGTGTCTCAGCTGCCACAGAACGCATTCCACCAAAAGAATGCACCCAAATTTGACCCAGGGAACAAGATACACCCCACAGTATATAAAAACTTTAATACTAAGTTGCCAGAAGGGTATCTGGCAAGCTCCAAATTAAATGTCTTTTCAGACAACTCTAGCTACTCTGTTACTCCATAACCTTCCCATGGCCCATTACTTCTATGTACTTAAAAAAGAAATCAGTTTTTTGAAAAGACAAGTCTTTTCACAATAAATCCAAGGTTTAGGGGAAACTCAGTTTTCCTATTTAAATTATGCTCAATTTTCATTCCCTTCTTTGTCTACATTCTCCTCCCTTTCCTTCTCTTTTTCTGTTCTTATTTCTGAATGGATTAAAATTAAATTAAACTCTTTAGAAAAGAAGGCAGAAAAAAGACACATGCATGTCTTCTCAACTGTTTCTTTTTTATTTCTCTCAGCCCTAATAAAAATACTATATACCTGTGCATTTCAAACAACATTATTTTTGCTGTAAAAACACCACGTGCATGTTCTTAGACATGAGTCCTCTGTGCAAGATCTTCTCACACGTGGAAAAACAGCTGACATTTCATCACTTTCATGAAGGAATAAATAGAGGAACCAATGAAGAGAAATCCACCACTGTTCTTGCCTGTTTTTCTAGTCACAGATGCTGCTTCTTCAGCATCAGGGTTGTGCATGTTGATATTAATCATGAAAGGCATTTTCTTTTATAGCTTCTACTCCAGGGATTGTTGCATCAAAAATTCAGATTATTTCGGTGTTCCCTGCAGGTGTCACAAACTTCCTACAAATGAGAACAAAAGCCCATTTCCTAAACCAATCTGCCACTGAACCTAATGCAAGGGCTGACCACTATCCTATTTCAAGAATGACAAGATGGTTGATGCTGGAGGGAGTGTGGAGGCCATTTCACCCAATCCCCCTGCTCGGGTGGGACAGCTGAGGGCCGGTTACCTCAACCCGTGTCCAGGTGGCTTTGGGATTGCTCAAAGGATGGAGACTCTACAACCTCTCTGTCCAGCCTGTGCCAGTGCTTGGTAAAACACAGAAAAAGTGTTTCCTGGTGTTCTGCCAGGCCCTTCTGTGTTCAGTTTGTGTCCACTGCTTGTCTTGTCACTGGGCACCGCTGGCAAAGGCCTGGCTGTATCTTCTTTAACCCACCTGTCAGAGGTTTATTGATGATGCATCAGTGATGATTCTTTATTGATGATATTCCTCTGTCTTTCCGCATATGAGACATGCTCCAGCCCCTTACTCATCCTTATGGTGCTTCACTGGTCTCTCTCCAGCATGTGCAATACCTGCGAGTAAGGATGGGTTCAAAGAAAAGCAGAGCCTGTGTTAAACACACTTGAACAGGGCAGCAACACAGGCCGTGAAACAGAAGGCAAAAAACCTGTGCAAATATAAAATATCAAAGGTAATCTGTTACACCTTGGATTTTGTACAAAAAGCCTTAGCACATAGGAATACAACTTGCCTGGGGCATGTTCTGTTTTGTTTCTGATGGGGAACAGAGAGGGAAAAGCAGGCATTACAGAGGACTGGGAGGTTCAGGGGGAGAGCAGAGGTGTTTAGAGGAACCGTGCACCTCTGGGTGCACATGTCTGTGCGTCTGTCTGTGTGGGTGCCTACAGACACTGTCTGCTACTGCTAAGGCTCTGTAATCTGATGCAAACTGTTTCATAGATTAAAAAGCTGTAGTAGTAAGGAGATCTTTTCAGAAATAGACAGATGTGGTATCTATGCCAAAAAATGACATTGCAAAGGGATTAACTGTTTAAGTGGTCAAATTAAACACGACAGAAATAGTTAGCTTCCCTTGGCCTGTAGCTCCTCTGCATGAGGCAGCTTGTCTCAAGTTGCCAATAGCTCATTGCTGCTAAGGCTAGGAGACAGTAATGTTAGGAATTGGGATATTTCCCAGTCTCTCACTGTCTGATCTTATGCCTCGTGCTCTTATCTGTGCTGGGGCAGAATTCCCCAACCTCCCTGTGCCTCAACCTGGGCCACAGCAGAGTGCAGCTCCCAGTGCAGCTCTTTCTAGAGCACTGTCCCAGCTCTTGGCACAGGCGTGTTTATTCTGGCAAAACTGAACTTCTGGTGCGTAATATGGGTGAAATAAGCTGCCCTGGTGAATACAGAGTTTTGTCATAACTGAATCCACAGCAGGGACTTCTGCTGACACAACAATACTCATCAACTGGTGTAGCTTGTAGTAGAAGTCTGGCCTAAATCCAGGACTGGGACTTAAAACTGGCTTATTATTATTACTCTTATTAGCAGTCTTATTTAGATTAAAGCCCTGGCTTGATACTTGATTCAGGATATTAGGAATAGCAATGGGGAAAGCACAGGGGCAAGCAGAGGTGCTCCAGCCAGATCCATGGCTGTCCCAACACCATTGTGATGTTTCTTGCACTTGGCTTTACTCTTTCAAAGCTCAGCTATTTTTGGACAGTTCCCCCATAAGATCAATAAAAGATTAATGAAAGTCAGTGTCAGACAACATCAGCTGGTTGGGGGTTTTTTTTCTTCTTTTCAGTAGAAAAAATCTGCTTTATAAATACCTACCTAGTTGCTTCAGTCTGCAGTTTCATAGCAAAGAATGTGAGGTGTGCTTTAGTCCTAGATTAGCAGTATCAATTTACAGTATAAAGTTATTGAAGCTGTTCTGAAAGCGAAGATTTTACCTGGCCCCTTCTCCTTCCCCTCTGTCTAACTATTACAATTTTTCCAGCCTCCATGTGCACGTTTCCTGTCACTTCACTGTTTGCTGCACCAACGTGTGGCACCTTTCACTGGGTTAACAAATGCCCACACTGCTGTCATTTTTCTCCTTCCAACTGGGACAACACCTCTGCAGCCCCCCTGACCTCAGCTGCACATTTCCTGGGCTGCTCCTGCCACAACCCAATGCCAGGAATTTTGAACAAGTGTCTCTGTAACTTATCAAAGGTGTGTAGGTGTGTCCTGGCACAGCTCTTGGAGCATCTTGAGTTAGGTTGTTCAGATGAGTCACTTATAAGCACAAGGGCTTTGTAACCACGGGAAAGTGTTCTCCTTTCCACCATTTCCCCTCTCAGTTGCAGCAATCCAGTGCTGTTGTGGTGTTTTTAGGACAGACATGGGCATTTCCCTGCTTCTCACATAAAGTGTCCTAAATGGTTCACTGACCCTACTCTGGACCACATATAACCATCGTGCCAGAGAGGGCAGCTTAAGTCTGCCAGACCTTTCACTACTAAAACCTCCTGCAGCTCCTGAGCAAAATGCCAGAGATTGTTAAAGGCCCTAACTAATGAAAATTGGCTTTGCAACCGCTGTAAATTGGAAAGGGGACAACAAATGAGCTGGCAACACTTGCTGCTGATACCAGGTTATGAAAAATAAAAGTATTTGGAGAAGAATCCTATGGCAATGAACACACAGTCCCACACAGAGCAAAAGGGGGACACAGGTACTTACCAGCACTCCCAAGGAATGAGATCTGGGGCCATAACAGACGTATCTGGGAGAACACCAGTTCACAGCAAGCCAGACCATAAGGAATTATTGGGAAAGAAAAACAAAACTGAGAAATACCCTGTACCTACATGGTAAATACTGGGTACAATCTTGGTGTCTTACATTCCAAAAATAGTGGAACTAGAAAAGGTCCATAAAAGGGCACCAAAACCTGACCATTGCTGTGGAGTGGCAGGGACAGAAATCTGAGCTGCATATGGCATGGTCCCCTTGCTATCAGTGCCAACAGAGGCACAACGTAGCTCTTGCTGGATCTCTGGTCAGCCTCTGCCTTTTGGGATTTTTAACATGTAAGTCCTTCATGGAGCTAAATCTGTATGGCCTTGAGACAATATCAAGAACCTCTGAAAGAGCCAGTCACCACAGGTAGCAAAAACATTCTGGACAAAGAATTGCAGGCAGAAGAAGTACTGAAGTGCAGTTAGTTCACACTAGAGCTGTTCTGAGCAGACTGACAAAAACATGCCTGCACAAGCAGTATCTTCAGTATCATTCACAAAGTTGCTGGTGTCAGTGAAGCTGACTTTACCCAAAATAATTATGCAATTTTTTCTACTTTCATCTTGATTTACAAAAGTACAAGCTCTAATCTGCTACAGTGTCTATCTGGAAGTCAGCTGGACAAACAGACAGAGATTCACACATGCAGTCCACTGGAGCTGCATCCAAAGTCTGGTGACTTTGCAACAGAGCAGCTGCAGAGCGTGTCATGATCCAGGGGCTGCCCAGGTGTCAGATGGCCAAAGCACTCATACAGCAAATTGCTGGGAAAATGCTAAGTACAATACACCACTGATTCTGTGTTATTTGTGCTACATTTCTCATCCATGGTGTCATGTCTGACTATTGCTCTAGCTTTGATCATAGAGGGACCTGGCCAAGGACCATTCTAACTCCATTCTGGATTGTTCTTTCTGGGGCCAGGCTCAGCATGGGCATATCTCCCTGCACAGGTTGCCTGTTTGCCACGTCTTGTTCTTGTATCTAGACATATGTACACACTGATTAATAAGTTAATTTAACACAAGAATTCGATGGTGAGACAGAGGACCCCAGGAGGAAAGTTCTTTCCTGTTGAGATAAAGCAGTTACTCTGTTAGCTTAAGCCAGCAGAGACTTTTTTTTTACGTTACCCAGAATTGCTTAGACTGAGATTTTCTGAACATCTATGCATTCGAAAAAGACTAAACTATTTGAAAGGAGCTATTAGCATGCATGCTTTAACTTCACTTCTTTTTCATGTTAGGCTCTTACGGAAAAATACCAGATTTTGATATGAACATCTGTTTCATGTTTTTCTAAATGTGAGCTTAGTATGAAAATTAACCCCTGAATTTTTGGTCTCAGCAGCCTTCTAGGCCTTCAGAGTGCATTCATGAGCCTTGTCTTTCTAGTACTGCTAGAAACTCAGCTCAGCCTATGGCTGTGTTGTCTTCTGAAAATAACTTGGACAACACTGGATGTGTTTAGATGTTTAATGACTTTTTTTCAATTAGTCTCCATTAGCAGTTGTCACTCGTTTTTTGCTGAGGCTCATCAAGAGAAGTTACTCAGTTCTCAGTCTCATGCAACCTCATTTAACTTTTATCCCAGGAAAACACAGGGAAATAACAATCATATTTGCTCTTTCCAGAAATGTGTTTTAGTTAGCAACAGGCCCAGCAGATGTTTAGCAATTGGGAAACCACTGTAGAGAGCAAAAGTCTGAGCTTGATTTAGTGGGCAATTCTTCTCCCCATCCGAGAGGATGAAGGCATTAGACACCATCCTACTTTCATCTACCAAAGCAAAGGCAATTTTCTATCCTACTAGCTGAGGGTACATTAGCTAAAGGTAATGACAACTGGCAAGTGTCCCCAAATGCAGGAGTTCCTTTCAGTGTGGATAAGCACCCAAAAGCCAGAAGATTTTCTGAGTTATCCAAACTCCCACTCCTTTGGTACTTCCTGCTTCAGGCTGGCTCAGAAATTGCTCAAATGTGCTTCCTTTTTGACAGATCAGCAGTTTGTATTTAGGGTTAAAGGGGATATGCAAGGGGGAAGAAAAGAACTAAATCAGAAGAAAATATTTGATTCACTTTAAACTCTTCAGAATGCTTGACCTCGACCTGGGTGAGTTTCAGGTACAATTTGTCTCTCATGAGTTTGGCTGCCTGAGATCATAATGAGGTTCTGCTTCAGATTCTGAAAACTGTGGGCATTTTATTCTATTACTGCATGAATAAATATTCTCACCAGAGTGAGACAGTTTTGCACACATTTTCAGTGAGAACCTAAAAATTCCAGTAGTGACATCTTTCGAAGCTGCTGAGACACTGTTAATTTCCCCTTTAAATGTATGGATGATGTACAGGGCTTGCTTTTAATACCTGTTCATGTTTTGGGTTTTTTTACATGCTGCCATTGTATTTCTGAGGCCATCAGTGACATCCAGTGGCCAACTAGATTAAGCCTAGACATGTTTTATAGACATCTGCCCACTGCTTTCCTTAGTAAAAAAAATCAATATAAATGTTAACCATGGAGTTGACTTCTTTAGTTTAACTCTCTCACAGGTGGGATGGGAATCTTCCTGGAGAAGACTCTCAGGACTGGATGCTCACTCTGTTCCCTCCCTTTGAGATGGTGAGCCCCATGGGAAGCACAAGGATGCGATTCCATCTCTGTGTTCTGTGCCAGTGTCAGTCAAAACTAAAGACGCAGTCTCTCAGGATTTGAATCAGTGCACAACTATAAATAGGCAGGTTTTGGTTTTGATGAGGGCAGACATGAATCTAAATATAAGCGTGTCCTGTCCCTTCCATTTCATTAATGAAATTTTATTTTACTAGTTTATTTTAAATTACCTACTCTTAAAGCAACTAATAGTAAATGCATGGGAAATACAAATATTTATTCAGCCCAAATCATACATCTGAATAAAAAATGAGTATGAAATATTATAAAACAGGTAGTCATACTGTATCTAACAAAAATGTAAAAATAAAAGCAAATGGGGTAACAAATTTTCAATACTGAATTTGCAGCTTCCTTGCAGCGAGTGCCTGTGTAGCTAACTCAGTTGGACAGCCTTTACTGGGTGTTCTGGAGGCACTGGCTGATGATGTCCAGCCCCTCCAGTGGGGACAGCATGGGGGGTTGTGTCTGGCCTGGCAGTGCAGCCCTCTCTGGGGGTGGTGGAAGTTCCTGTCACCCCCTCCTCCTGTCCCTGAGCTCAGGGGGGTGTCTCATCCTCCTGTGAGTTTGTCACACGTGGGCAAAGCCAATGGGGGCATGTTTGCCCTCCCTTGGGTAGCCCGTGCAAAGCACCAAACCATTATATTTTCATTGGTAAAAGAGCTCTCCAAATAGAAAAGGGTATGAAAAGAAAAGAAGTTGAGGAGCAAAACTTTTGGTGTGCAGTTCCTGGGGCACAGGGCTCGGTTGCTGGCTTAGCAAAGCACAGAGAAGAGCACCATGTTTGCTCCCAGTAGTATCCATTGTGCTACTCACACGTCTCTTCTCTGGTGCCTCTCATCTTTTAGTAGACAGTCAATTTTCCTGTGACCTGTTTCAATAAACTATTATGTCTGCACTTTGCAAAAACATTAAAGAGCTAAATGCAGTGCTTTGGAAAAGGACGTTCATGCCAGCTATTACCAATGTCATATTTGTGATTTATTTCCCCCCCATTATCCTTTTTCCATAGCTGGCATAAACTAAAGAAATGGGGCGGCCTATGAATAATAGTTGCAGTCATCAGAAACAAGGAGAAAAAATAATAAATTCCAGAACTCTAGTTTAGAATAAAGTGGCTCACTTCTGGGAAACAGTGTAAGTATGAAGCAGCAGTGAATAAAAACTAAATGTCTGTTGTTCATTAGTCCACCAGATAATGAACTAACAATACTTCATGGATTAGGGCAGGAAGATGGAATCTGTGCTCATCTGTACAATTGACAAGGGGGAAGAGCATCAATGAAACTAAAATTTACTCCTCATTTAGGCTGACATTGTTGGAGAGGGAACCACCTGTTCATTTACAGTATTTTAAATTCCTGAAATACTTAAATAATATGTATTTAATTGGTCAAGAAAGGCCAAACCCAGGTCTGTGGTTTCAAAAGCTTACATATTTGAAGTACACTTTAATTTCAAAGGTAAATTATGTTTACTAAGCTTTCTTGATTCTTGCCAAGGACAAACTGACTTACAGGACAGACAGAGTAAATACTCATCTTCTCCCTGTAGGCAGAATTTTTTCTTCATCTCAACAATCCTGACTACACTTCTGCCTCTACTCCTCCCACAGTAACCAGCAGCCACTGAAAGGGCAGCCCTGTGCACCTGGCTGTGAGCAATACGGAGGGACTGCAAATATGTACATTTAAACACATGTAGAGAATTTATGTATTTTATATATATATATAT
>VZDJ01000040.1:5947187-6039926 GCA_008694505.1 Cyanoderma ruficeps
TATATATATATATATATATATAACATACTATATATTATATAGTGGCCAAATATACCTTTTTTCATGCCAAGCACTTGTTCAGAAACAGCACTTTAATGAGCCTGTTGAAGGTGTCGTTACAAATATCCATGTTCAGTTCCAGGGTACGAGTGCCTTCATTTTTCTCAGTGGGAGACCAACAGTTTCCTCCAATTTCACAGCAAAGAGAAAGAGCAAAGCTTGTGAAGCTGCTGCAAATGAAATACAGAAAAATGCTGTGGATCATTTCTGTAGTAATTCCCTGTGAAAGGCAGTAATACATTTAGAAACTTGCAATTACACATGCAAGGCATCGTTACTGGCAAGGAGCATTGCAATGAAAGGCCGTACAGTTGGTATTGCGGTCACTGACAGTTTGCTCTGTTCTGCTATATGGTTTCCTTTTTATGTATCATGTAAAGATATTTTGATGATGTTTCACCACTGTAATACACAAACAGAATTTTCTATGAGGCAGAAAATTAAAATCAAAGGTGGATACTCAAAGGCATTGAGAAAGTATGTTAGTTTCTTTATTTATGCAGTTATTTAAAGGATCTTGTAGGAAAACTGGCATGCCTAAGCCAAGAGTATTCATTTGGGGAGTTGAGCTCAAGGCCTTCAACTCACTATCAGGTACATATTCTGCTTGTTGCAAGAAGCTTTTGCCATGTTTGTTTTGAACGGTGCTGAAAAGCCACGGTGCAAAAATGCCACTTCAGTCAGTGGGGAGCATTTGCTAATTTTTCAGGGAAACTAATCATAGCAGCATTTTAGAAATCTAACTTCCAAAAGGCTACTTTACACTTCTAACATTGGGGTTCAGGTCTGCTAAGCTCCTTCTCATTGCTGAACCTATTTTTCATTAACATTTCCTGGCTCCACAGAGAGCTGGCCACAGCCCTGCCAGCACTGTTTCCATCTAAGGTTTGTCTCTGTTTTGGTCTAGATTAGAGCAATTATGGAATTAATTATTGGCTGTACAGCTGTTCTCCCTGCACCCTGCCAAAAGGCAGCCTAGCATACAGTCTTCCCTGCAAAAAATGCTGGTGACAAAGCAAATCTGGTGTGCTTAGTCTGATACAGTCACAGCAACCCCCATCACAGAGCCCAGCCAGAGTGTTTCAGAAACTGCTTGCCCCGAGCACTGCCATGCCCCCAGCATGCCTGACCTCTGCAGGTTTTGGCCAGGGGTTCTGAACACATCTCTGGGGTCTGTAACACGTAATAGCTGAAGATGAGAGATGCAGACAAGTCTGTACATAAAAAGTTTTTTGTTCCCTGCCTAGGCCACCAAATCCTTCATCCAGTTATCCTAATACTGAACCTGCTTTATCAGTGGTAGGAGAGTTATTTCTCAAGGGCATTGTCTATACTTTGGGTCCTGTGTGTTTCAATATGCCAATAGAGTCCTGTTTGGTCCACTGCCTTTATTGACATGGACACATTTTCTCTAAGAACTAGAGGTGAAATTAGCAATACTTCAGCCTAACTGGAGGCATTTTCCCCTTTCCATCTGCTTCCCTACATGCTGCCCAACCACCAGCCCACACCATCCTTCATGTGCTTCAGCAGAGCGTTGATTATTGTTATAAAATATCTTTTAAAAGCCTGAATAATAATGACTGTCCTTGGAAATTCGTGCTCTAGCGTGGTCCAGCATGATTTAATTTCTTTTGCAAGATTGCTGCCGGGCAGCTGCTGCTCTCAAAGCCACATCTTGCCTACTTCCCTGCTTGGCACAGCCATTATGAACTAACCAATGAATTGAAATATTGGTTTAATCTTCGAGGATTTAGGTGATTTGCAGCTCTGTCATCTCTGCTTACACACTGATGAGCCATCCCGTGCTTAGGTTGCATGGGAACTGAAGTGAGGTGACAGGAGAAGGGAGAACAGTCCGGGACAAGTGTCGGTGTCCCGGTGCCGGGGCAGGGCAGTGGGGCCAGGCCATCCTCTGAGCTGCACCATCCTCCGAGCTGCCCACAGCCAGGGAGGGCACAGCAGCCCCTGCCCCAGGCCTGGTGCTCCTGACAGGGCTGCTGTGGGCACAGGAGCTCAGAGCCCCTCTGCAGGTGCCAGCAGTGGGCACAGACCCCACGTGTGGCTCTTGATTACACGTCCCTGGTTCCTTTGCTTTAATCAAAACAGCAAACACCCACCTCTGCCTGCTAAAGCCCAGTCAAAGTGCAACTTCCATGCTCTAAGAAAAATTCAAGGGCCTGTAGGACAAAACACAGCTGCCACAAACAGGCAACCTGGGCTGAATCTAAAGCTGGATCTCGAATAAAAGTCATCTGCAATGGCTACGGTTCAGCAGAGCTCTTCCTACAGTTCTCACCAAAGACATCATCTCAATCCATAATCCCCAAGGCAGCTCAGTTTAAAAGCATCCACTGTGCTGCATGCCATTGTCACCATTGGAGAGTTGAAGAACTTGAGGCCTACAAGGATAAGTCACACTTTCAAAGATAGCACTAATTCTCCATTGTTGTGCTTGCAATTTGCAATTCATTGGATTACATAAATCACCCGTTAGCAACCCGAAACATTCCCCAATTGCTTCAGAAGCCAACCACACCAAGGCTTCTGACATTTGAATAGTGAACCCTTACAGTGAATTGCTTGTGTGCTATTCAAAAAACAAAAAATATTTTGAAGAAACAGCAAGTAATTTTTGACAAATAGAATGGGTAATTTAAAAAAAAATCTGTGAGCCAAAAAAATAACTTCTTATAGTTAATGCTTTCAGACTGAACATCTTCAAAATCAAATCCCATAGCCAGGTGACTGTCCTCCTCACAACCACTTTACTGAACAGCGAGCAGAATTGTCATTTTTGGGTTGGTTTTTTTTTTAATTATTTTCATCTGGAAACATTATATTAAGTATACAAAGCAGTAATAAAATCTTTTTGGAGTCATATATTTATTTCATAATGAAATACATTTCTGTTGTTATCATGCTCCTCTGTAAGTGAAATCTGAATTGGCCCTGTAATATCTGTGAAACTGCTTCCATGTTGAATCTTCACATTGCTTTCAGCTTTCAGTGACTTTCAGTGAGTTGTCCAGTGGCTCCCTGCCAATATGAAAGTCTGTGTAAATGCAAAGCAATTCTCTGAGGAGCATTTTGGAAGCACAAGTGCATTTGGTTTCAGTAACAGACAAGGCAGAATCTAAAAAACATTTTTTGGATATTTATTTATACAGCATAAATGGGTATAACACTGTGTACGATGCTGTTGGCATTTTAATTCCCAAATTGCATCTTAGAAATTCAGAGCTTTTCCCCTCGTACGGTGAATCCTGAATGTTGCAGAAACAGAGAGAAAGAAATGAGTTTTTTTGAACCAGATGATCTTTCCCGTCCCTTACAACCCAAACCATTCTATGATTATCAATAACCGAGCTATCGAATTTCACCCCTCTGCTACACAGAAATCTGGAAAAAGCTGCAGCTGCGTCACTCCCAGATGTATCTGACACTGGAATTTTGCTTCTCTGTGATGTTCATCAGCTGCTTTTCTACCTGTGCTCTTCTCTGTGATGTTCATCAGCTGCTTTTCTACCTGTGCTCTTCATTCCAGGCACAGAGACAGGACCACACACCTGCACACGGGGCAGGGGACCTGCAACCCGAGCACTGCTGCTGTCCAGGAAAGAACAAGCTGTTGCAGAAGTGTGTGCTCAGGACTGGCTGTGCAGTCCAGCACTCGTGGCTCAGGCAGACAGGATCACAGGTGAGGTCTGTAGGTGGTAACACCTCCTTTCAGTGGGTGTTTGTGGTGGGGGACTGGACAACCAGGCAATTAACCCTGGGGTGTGCTATTGCTGGTTAGCTGAGTGCTTGAGGGTTTTTTACATCTCTGAAGAACGTCAAAAATTTGCAAAGCAGAAGTGGGCAGAGAGTTTGCTGGGAAAACAGGAAAATTATAGGAATGACCAGATGTTAGGACTGAATTTTCATCTACCCCAAAACAAGCAAGAACTAAGTCGAATAAAATTCTTTCTTTGGGGCCAGATAAATTTTGTTCCAACTGAAGTGTTCAGGGGTTTATTTCTATTTTGAGTGGGATTATTTCTGGCTAGCTTTAACTGACCTGAATTTTTTGTTGTTGTTTTGTGGGGGTTTTTTGGGGTTTTTTGTCTGTTTGTTTTCATTTAGGGGTTGTTGTTGTNTTGGTTGATGGTTTTGGGGGATTTTGGTTTGTTTGTTTGTTTTTGTAAAACAAACTGTCAAAAAACTTCATCCACCTCAGCTGTAGAGGTCATTTTTTACACAGGACTGCTCATTGCAGAGCCATGGAAGTTCATCTATCATTTCTCCCCACCAACACAAGAGAAATGCTGGATCCTACCATGCTTGGGATGGAAATCACACAGAGTGTGTGAGGCTGGAGGAGTGTGAGCACACACACTTGCTGGCTGATCAACAGGGCTGGGCATCCTCCCCCCGCCCTCTCACTTGTTTTTTCAGTCATAAAATACTGTACCATTTTCACCGATCTCAGGCAGAGTAATCTCTCTCTAATCCAGGGCTGAAAAGCAGAGGTAGGGGTTTTTTCTCTAACAAGCCCTCACAGCCAGTCCTTTCTCACTAGTATGGTCACTTAATCACACTGTCTTCTCTGAGGTTTACTGATTTAGTAAATGCATGAGATTGCATGATCAGCTTGAGTAAAGGGACATCTGACCCAATTTTTCTCCTAAAAAACTACTGTGAGAATGTATGTCCAGAAAATACACAAATACAAAAACCACACTGAATGCACAGCATTTTCTTCTTCACCAGATAACATACGGTCCTAGCTGCCATTGGTGTAAACAAATATGCAAAATCAGGAGACATGCAGAAAGAGTTCATTCTCCTGCCAAAAAGGTGTTTGCCTGCTAAACTGATTGCTAAGGACAGGAATCAATCCTGGGTGATGATGCCAGGAGACACAAGAGTCAGTTGTACTCAAAGCCCACCAGGGAGGGTGATCAGATGACCTCAGTGCTGATTCTTTTTGCTTTGCATTCCAGAATGACTCCACAGGCACTGATTATAATGAACCAAATATTGGTTGTGCATGCCCCACCTTGTAAGATAGCAGGTGCATCTTTAAAGACAAGTAATTATAACCTTCCAAGATTATTAGATTAGCAAAAATAGAGCTGCAAAACAACATAGAAGCAAATTTAATTACCATGATAATTTTCTCCTGGTATGAGAAATACTGATTATACTCCTGTGATTGCTTACTTTATACATCAATCAAGTCTTGCCACTACTACTGTTTAAGTTACTAAAGTTCCATAAAAATATGGCACTGCACTTCAGATATGAAGTTTTATGCTAGAACAGCCTGTGAGTATTGTACAGTCCTAGGATTTCAAAAAACTAATTTTCATCCTTTTTAGGGCAAATAAAAGCTGGAGCTGCTAAGCACAAATATATTTATTCAAACTGTGTCTCCTATTATGAAATTCTGAAGTTTTAAATAATTGATACAAAACAAAATAGTTTTGTGAAAAATCTGGGTATTTTCTCCTTTGCCAATTAGCATTTTAGCATTGCTTATAAAAGAGTCTTTCTAATGAAAGGATAGAAGGAATCAGCAGGATATTCACCAAGAAAATGTTCAGACTGGGCCCAGACCTCTGAATTTACTGAGACTTCTAGTGGAACTTGACACTGAGATATGTATGATTTCAATCATTCAGTCTTTAACATCAAAACCCCACACTTCTCCATATCTTCAGTGTCATGGCATCAAAGTTTAAAAAGAAAAGAAATCAAGAAAAGAGTTTCTATGCTTGCTTTGCTGCCTGATAGATGTAGACAATGCTCCTGATGGGAGATTGGAAAATGCCATTGCTCAGGTACCAAAGGAGACTTTTGATCAGGTCCCCTAGGAGACAATTCCTTTTAGACTTCAGAAATATCTACCAGTGGTTTTTGGTTTTTTTTCCTGTTATCAAGTTTTAGAGATGAATATTAATACCTCTTTTTCAGTTTATACTTACTTTAGGTAGCAACAACTACCTTTATTTCTACTTGAGATTATCTGCTGCAGCTGGGACTGCTATTCAGGAGCAAAGAACTGTGCAACACAAGCCTTCAAGAAACAATTTGTCCTCAGATGTTCGTGGACAAGTCCCATTGAAGCTAGGACATAACTTCATCTTATAAATTGGTTTTATCAGCAGAATAATGTTTCTCTATAAAGCGTTCTGGATTTCTAGAGCAAATGTAAACTGCTATTTCTGAACACTAATGCTATTTCCTTCACAAAAGTAGAATATGCTTCAATTTTTGGCAGGAAACTCCCTCTCTACCCTGGGATACATTGCATGAGTAAAAGGAACAAGCCACTATGAACTGAATACTCTAAAAAGAAAGAAAGAAAGAAGGAAAGAAAGAAAACTCTCCTCCTGGTTGCAAACAGAAGATTGGTTCATTTGCGCATGCTGTGCAAAACTTGCCACAAAGTCCTTTGTGCCATCAGCATGAAAAGAATCCTTTGCCCAGGCAGGAGATTAGGGTGGCCAGCGGGAATCCCTGCACCCGAAATTCAGATCAGAATGGGTAAGTTCATGGGAAGTTGGGATTTTAAAGGGATTGTTCCGACGATGCCAAAAGAGCAGCAGGAACAGCCAACGCTACGGGTCCGTCCAAATCTCATTTTTCTCTCTCAGAGGGAACAGAGAGGGAGGGGCTGGTTTTCTCACCTTCAGGAGTGTTAGGGAAGACTGAACCGTGAAGGTGCCCACAGGTACCTCGGGCTCCCCACCCGAGACCCGGGGCGCGGCCTCCCCTCCCCTGCGGGCCGCCAAACCCTGCGGGGCCCGGGCTGCTGCCGGCGGCAGCTGGAGCCTCGGTCTCCCGCAGCACAATCCCCGCATCAATCTGCTCCCAGCGGGCTGTTATCCCGGCTGCCAGCGCTGCCATCCATCCCGAGCGGGGAGCGGGCCGGGCCCGGGGCCGCAGCTGCCTCTCCCCGCCTGTGCCGCCGCCGAGGGAGCGCTGCCCGCCGCCCGGCCCGCTCCGAGGGGCCTCCATTAACCTCTTCACTGGAAAAAGAGATTGCGGCCCTATAGAAAAGTATGAATTCAGAGCAAAGCCTTGCTGCGAGATTAGTCCATTAGAAGCGAAAGAGAAAGGTTTTTTTTGTTGTTCCGCAAAATATAAGCGATTACGGGATTTAAAGGGGGGGGGGGGAATGGTCTGTCTGTAGTAGGGAATATCAGAGTTGGAACAATGAGTTCTCTTATCCTCTGCCTAAGTCCTTGTACTGCCCTTATCTCCACCCCATCGGCCTGGCCGCCAGGAGAGTGAGCTGAGAGAGACAGAGTAACCCCTGTCCTGTGTGGTCCTTCCCTCCTTCCTGCCTCCAGAGAAAAAGGTGGGTGAGAGATGGGGATCTGCTTCCACACAGCGTTTTTAGAGAAGGGGAAGAAGGGGAAGGGCTGTGCTAAGATTTTATATCAGAGGGGAAAAAAAGTCACCTGATGTCGTGACAAGTTTGAAGAAACAAGGGTTTCTCCTTGTTTACTTTTTGAGAGTTTTTTGGGTTGTATTTTCTTCCCCCATCCTCCTGCTTTTCCAAGTTTTTCCAAGAAAGTTATTCGTCCTTTTAATAACCAAAGCACCATCAGCTGCTCATCTCACCTTTGGGAGAACAGTAAGAGACTGTGGACTGTGGATTTATCATCACTTTAAAAACAAAGGATTATTATGTATTTTCTTTCTAAGAGATCCATACAAATGTGGTTAGGTACAAGGGTTGGTTTTTGGTTTTTTTTTTAATCAATTAATTGGGGAGGAATTTTCAGTCTGGTCACAAATCTGAACAATCTTAAGAGCAAATTTTTTTTTTTCTTCCCAAAGGCTGAAGAGCATCACTTAATAAATAGGAAATGTGTTCCCTATTCAGTATCTGGTAGAAAGAGTGAACACCTCTCTTCTGATTCACCATACAACCTTTAAAAAGGTAGGGCTCCTATAGGTCCCATAGTAACTAAAGGTAAAAGGATTTCAAACTTCAGACCTTGTAGTCCTTATGTCAAAACTATTCAGTCCAGACCTTATGATCAGACTTTCAAATAGATTCTGATCTTTGTTTG
Source organism: Cyanoderma ruficeps (assembly GCA_008694505.1). Classification (NCBI taxonomy): domain Eukaryota; kingdom Metazoa; phylum Chordata; class Aves; order Passeriformes; family Timaliidae; genus Cyanoderma; species Cyanoderma ruficeps. The sequence goes on from VZDJ01000040.1 coordinate 5,955,317, forward strand.
GAAACCATCTGGCCAAAGAAAAATAGCCAACTGTTTCAGCTCTTTTTCATTTTTTTTTCCTTTTTTCACCTCATGCCAAAAATATATTTTGCGAGCAGCATTCCGCTTTTCATCCCTATATGTCAAACGTGATAAAGGACTTTTAAATATCCAGTGTGTGTTCTTTACACATAACAAAGTTTGTGTAATCACATGCTTGTAACAGTAAAATTCCATACTCCTTCCCTTTACAGATGGTGCAGTAATTATCATATAGCTCTCAGAATATAACACAGGGTGTGGAAAAGACACACAAAGTTTACATGCATGCTAACCCACCCTTTTACAGAATTTCAAATGTAACCAGTTTTTTGGTTGTATGGTCACATTAAAATTCCCCTTTTGCAACACTTTATACAAAAAACAAACACCTGGATTCAGAGTTTCCTAAAGGAGTCATCTGAAAATAGGTACTTTCTGCCAAAATGTCACAAAGATTTATGTGCTTACATTCATGGATTAAATTGAGGACAGGTGGGAGAACATTCAGCTATGAGAAGGAATGATAGCAAATTTATGTGTAAAAAAGGGTGGGGGGAGGAGGGTAGTTATTATGATTTCTGGTGGTTTAGATAAAACAGACATAGATTTTGTAAAAGGGAAGGTACCATGCCTGGAAAGCCATCCTTCAGCAGTGAAATAATTCCCTGTGGGATTGTATTTCCTTACAGTGAAGAGAGAGGCATGCTGGAATTGTGTCTCACCAGCAGCAGGGCCCTGCATGGCACCGGGATGCTGCCCGGGGCATGGGAACAGATGTTTGTGGGGCGGGTTCACTGTGTGCCAGCATGGGGCAAGCAGGCACTGAAACCCTGCCCCTGCTTCCCTTCCCCGAGAGGGGAATGGTGCCTCTCCCAAGGACACCTCCTTCCACCTCAGAGGATAAGCTGGGGGTCACTGCCCTTCCCTGGAACCCCTCAGACACGGAGACCTGCAAGCCTTCTGCAGGGACCCCCCAGAACAGGGGGCACCAGTGCAGCTCCAGGGCACAGGAGACTCACACTGAGTCAGCTGCAGTGAAAGCAGCAAGAAGACCAAGCTGTTTGTGAAAATTTGGTTTTAGAGCTGATCCTTGCTTCAGAACTTTTCTAATCCCTGAGTAATCCTCAGGTAGGACGGGACATTGCCTGGCCTGCTAGGAAGGGTGGCTGGATTCTGACAAATTTCTTATCTGGGTTTTAGTGGGGATGGGGGTGGTGGCATCCACTAAAATCCTCTGTTGAGTCTGGCTGCCAAAGCTGGGCCCTCAAAACCCAAAACAGGTTCTGTTGTGCAGATCCTGTATGAAACACTTTCCAACTAAATTTTACTCTGAAGAAAACTGTAACATAGCCCAATAGTCAGCCAAGCCAGATGCAGTTCTAGCCTCTCTAGAACATCATCCCAACTATTATTATGAACCACAGCTAAGATACATTGTAAATCAAGCTGTTCAATACTCACTAAATTCCTTTCAGAATAAAATTAACTTGATTCCAATGTATGCATCCAAAGCTGGCTATGTATACATTACCATTCCTTTAAAACAGAGATGTAATGAAGATCAACATATTCCCACCTTTTAAATCACAGAGGATGATTACATTGAAGCAAATGAAAACTGAAGCATATTGACAAGATTGGGGGTTTTTTTCCCCCCTCTGCAAGAAATTATTGTAGAGGTAAGCAGTCTAGTGTTTCACAGAAGTACTGTGTTTTATCTAAATAAAATATGTAGCTAGAAACAGTCACAGAGGTTAAAGGGCATCTGCAAAGAGGAAACTATGATTCCTAGACTCTATCAAAATTTATTTAGTAGAGGATTTAGTAGAGGAACTAAAGAAAGTTTCAGACTGGGCTGTAAGGTGCTAATAGCCCAACTAGATAAATGTTAGCTTCCCAAATCTGGATGCCAGAAGAAACTGTAAATGGCTAAGAGCTGACACAAAATTATTCTATCCAAGAAAAACATGTTATTCTGCACCAAAAAAAAAAAATTTTATGTGTGTATATATATATATATATAGAGAGAGAGAGAGAGAGAGAGAGAGAGAGAGAGAGAGAGTATTATATCTCAGTATAACATTGATGTATTATTCTTTCTCAACCTCTGGCCTTCAGGAGGGTGCAGTGTTATTGTTCTATATTAATCCTCCCATGCATAAATTTAGCTTTAAAATCATTAAGTGGAAGCCATCAACCTATGCTTCATAATTTTATTTTTATTCACTGTTGCCTACAATTACTTCTTGGCGATTTAAAGCTGAATTAGATTTTCTCTCTGAATTTTTTTTCCTGTATTACACAGGCATAAAAATATATCAACATGGAGCATTTGCATGCTGAACCACCAGAATTGCTTTTCTGTCTAGAACTGAATTAATTTAGAGATGCTGATTTTTGGATTAGACCCTAGTTACAGCAACATTTCTGCAAGCTAAACGGGTTGAATTTAGCAAGCTTACAATTGATAATCACTATTAACAACCTGCTCAGTGAGTATTTCACTATTAGTTTAACAAAATGCTTCAGGAGGTGCTCCAAACACAGGGCCATTTCTGACTCTTCAGTTACCCTGTAACTACAGAGTTTGATTCCTGGCCATAACCAGGGTAACACTGACTCATCTGGATGTTTCTCTGAAATCTGAAAGAATGGTTACTTTAAAAACTATGACTCGTCATTTCATCCTGTGAGGTGCACCTGAAGCTTCTAGAAATTCATTATTCTTCAGATACCCAGGAGGTTCCTGGGTATGGTTCAGCAGTTTAGCACAGCCTCTGGATATATTTAGGTCACACTAATGTTATTGCCGTGTTTGTAGCCCAAGTGGCAGATTGAACATATACCCTTTTCCCACCAGGACGTTGAATTTTGGTACCTATTTACATGGTTGGATCAAATTCTGTTCTCATTTTCACCTGTACAACTACACTGAAACCAGTGGAAAGAGGCAAGTGAAAAAGAAAGCAAATGTAAAGTGAGGTCACTGTTCCTTTTTTCGCAAAGATAAGAAGTTTTCACATAGCAGCAGCCTTGGGAAACAATCCATTTTAGACCAAATTAGTCCCAGTGGTAATGTTGATTTTTAGCAACTGTATTACACCAGGGATACATTTAATTCCACTGTTCTTTGTTGTTCTCATTAATAAGACACCCTATGTCACTCAGTCTGCATGCAAAAGTATAATTACTGCTATTTAGTTACTTTGTTTTTGAAAGAAAAACTACCCTAATAGGTTGAGTATAACCAGCAATGTGGCAAAATTAAAGTTGTGCACTCCAACCCAAATATTTTTTTCTTTGTTTCTGCACATATAATTGCATGTAATTTTTAGTTGTGTACAGGATTTTTATGATAAAACTCCATTAATCACAAATTCATCCATGCAGCAAAAAATATATCCAAAGAAACATGGTATAATGTTACAAACATAAGACATGTTTTAAGATGGAAAGAGGCCAGGATTCCCATCTTCCTCTATCCCCTAATGTTACATAAATGACTAAGTCATCATATCCGTGGTTTTCACATGGAAATACAAACACCACTGAAATTCCATACGCTATAAATGGTTATGACTCTCGAGCGCTTAAAATTACCGAGAGAATCGTAAGAACAGCGTGCACGGTATCCACTGGAGGATGAGAGCAGCCAGGGCAGCACAGGCAGTGGGTGCTGTTCATCCAGGGCACTCACTGCCACCCTGCTCCCACTCCTGGCTGTGTTGTCACCTTCCCTGTGCCCTCACACACAGGTCACTCCAGTTCTCTGGATATTCAGCTCTCCCCAGCTCCTGAGGTGGTTTTTGTTATGCTTCTGTCACTCAGATTAGCTCTGAAGGCCGGGCATGCATGCTATGGCTCCTGAGAGAATAGGGGCTCAAAGTTTATTTAGCTCCTGAAGGCCTGTTCTAGCACTAATTAAAAGCAACCTTTCATGTAGGGCACTGTGGGCCCGGCTTCTGCACAACCCAGGAGCTGAAGTCAGGGAACTTGCTCCAAATGTAAAGCAGCATCCAGGTGAGAAAAATTTCTCTCTCTCTCTGTGTGCTTTTGCAACCAAACCAAAGCCAGGCTATATTCTAATCTAATTATAGTCCTTAAATCAGTAGTTTGTTACCAGCTCGGGGTCTTTTTATCTTCAGAGCCCCAAGAAGACAATTCATAAACAAACAGTGGTTGTGAAATCCAGTCAGGCAAGAGATGCCTCTGATTTCAGAGCAGAGATCCACGCTATGTTGATGGCACTACTGGCTCAAATATCATATTTACATTCTAGTTTTTAATGGCTTGCAGTTAGGAATCAGACAAGCTGTTCTGTAGGTGGTCTAAATTATATCCTGTGTGCACACTGCACGCTGAGAGGAGTTTGCTGATCTAACAAATGATAAAAGACTAAGCAGTCACCCACTGTAAGTCCAAATCTTTACCCTGGCAAACCTTACGCTGATTTTTCATAGGGGTTTTGCCTGAGTAATGGCTGTAGAATTTGGCCCATTTTGACCACACCAGTGGTCAAAAGTCAACTACCAGGACCCCTGTCCCTCAGGTCTGCTTTAGGTATTTAAAGCTGATTCACATTATTGCAATAACAAAAAAATCTTACTATCTTCTAGCCTTTTTTGAACTCAAATTTCTCTGTGATGAAGATATTTTCTCCATTTAGTGTTAATATTTTTCTAGACATATCTGATTGCCTAAATATACACGTGTGACCTTTGGGATTTTCAAGGACACCTGAGTGCCTGTTTCTCACTGAAATCAAGGAGAATTAACAGCTAAATGTCTTTAATGAGTGATACCAAACTTATTGATTAAAAAAAGTCATATGAGAAAGCTTTAACAAAGCAGGATGTTTATTTTGTCACCCATATGTCAAACCACTGTTCACATGTCTGCATTTGAGTTCTGCTAAGACAGTCAGTCTCCTTTTTCTTTAACTCACTACATTTCATGTTCTTTAAAAAAGGGGGTCTCTAAGATATGACCTGGCCTTTCAATCTGTGCGTAGCTCAGCATCAAAGATCTTAAACTTGATTGAGACTGGAAATTAAAGAATCACAGAATAGTCTGAGCTGGATGGGCCCAAAATGGGCATCGAGTCCAACTTCCTAAGCAAGTGGCATATATGAACCCACAGCCTTGGGGTCATTAGCAGAATGCTCCAATCAACTGAGATGATCTCAGTGAACTGCATTCATTTAACTCCAATGAAAGGTAAAACAAGGAAATTGTAGTGGCACCTGTGGAGAGCTGACACTCTGGTTTTGGTTTTGAATATTTGAAACAAAATCCTTACAAGGGAAGGTTCTTATTAGAGAGGGTGGGTGAGTAGAACTCACAGCAATTCTACGACAGGCCCCTAAATGATATCCAAAATTAACACTGTTGTGTTATAAAAGGCAGGAAAGATGCTCTGCTCCCTCCCCTGCTCCAAGGTTTGAGCACATCTGAACCCTTTTCCCTGCAGCTGCTGAGTGAGGAGTGAGGCCCCAAACCCTTTCACTGCCCCATCTGGGGCAGCAAGCAGCAGTGCAGGCACGGTGGGTTCCATCCTGTGGGCCCCAGAACAACATTGGCTGCTTTTCTGGGGGAAAAGGGATTTAGCTCCAGGACAACTCTTGTGTTCTGGGCTCACAGTGATGGCAGCAGCCCAGGAGGTGTCTTGGAGCACACCTCCCAGGAATTTGTACTCTGGAAACACACTGGCTAGTAGGAACAATTGGGAGATTTACCTCCAAATCCCAAGTAACATGAGACATCATGTAAAAATAAGATTAAAATGATTAATTTGAGGCAATTGCAGGAGAAACAACCCTTCTTTATGTCACTTTTTCATAATCCTGAAATAACTCCTGGAAGTAGACGAATTTGGGTTTCCTTCAACACCTGCTAATATGTTTGAGATAAAAGTTGTAACCCTTATTCCTCCTTCCTGTATCTTGCTGGACTTTGGCTTTTGGGGAGAGATTTCTGTCTCTTTTCCTGAATAGAGCTCTGCTTACAGCAATGAGTAAAGTCTCTGCTCCCAGCACCCCACCAGGTTTAGCAATATTTTAGCAGACAAGATGCTTGTTTCCCCACTTTATCCCATTGCCTTCCTCCAGGACCAGTAAAGAACAGGGATTAGGAATACCAGGGTAACCTCTTCATCCTCCATAAAATACTGCTGTGCTTGTGAAAAACCATGGAGGGACTGGAGAGAATGCCCCAGCAAGTCAAACCCACTGCCAGGCCTGATGGTGAGGCAGAGGAGGGAGCTGGTGGGACTCAGTGGGTTGGGGGCGAGGGGAATAGACACCAACCCCTGGGCAGGTCTCATCTGTGGGAGCTTCTGCCACAGTTCATGGACAGGCCATGGAATGCGGCTCCCAATCCTTCTTGTAGTAGTTATTAGCAGTATAAGGGTTAATATTTTCATTTACAGGCAAAAAATGTCTCTTTTTTTTTTTCTGTTCTGCAGGAAAAGCACTACTGAAAGCTGATTGGTAATGCATTGATCTGAATGGTATTTGCCACCTGAGTGCAACTGCCTTGGAGAAGGTGGGACACCTGCACCATATCAGGTGGGTGCTGTCCCTCAAGAGGGTCAGAGCCTGTAGAGAGAAAAAAGAGCTTCTTCTCCAGAAGCAACACCCTCATCTCCATGCCTTGCAGGTTCAGCAACAAAAATTCCAGTTCTCCATGGTCATGCTTTCCCCTTTTAGCCCTCCCTGGAGGCTGCCCACAGCTCTGCCTAAGGGCTGTAGGATCCTCCCTACTCCCAGTGCCCTGGATTGAACCATGACTGCTGAACTCTCAAACGTGCTTTTTGGTGGGTGCACGCAGAGATGTTTTGTCTGCTGCTCCTTTATCTTGAGTTCATTTGTCTTGGTGTTTCCTACAGATGGTTACAATAAGACTGAAAATGGTTTCCCTGCTTTATTAAAAAAAAAAAAAAGGCAAGAAACTCTCCTCCCTCCTTTCCATTTTCTTATGTGAAACTTAGATGTCTTAGTTAGGAAGTAAAGTCTGGATATTAACTTAAACTGTATTGTGAAGCCATTTTAGTTTGGGTCACCTGGATTTTTAGCAGTCAAATCTCTTCCAGCTGGAAATGTTCTTTCTCTACTACCCAGGAAAGAAGAATCTGTTCTGCAGTGTTTTAGCTGGTAAAGGCTGTAGATAAAAAATAAAAACATGGTCCTATTTTCAACAGTATCCTTGATCATGTCATTAATCATTCCTATTCATATATGTAGACTTTGTGATCTGCATATATATTGTTATGCATATTTTTTCCTCATTTCTGGGTTTTTTCTCATCTAGCTTGCTAGATTGTGATGGGATAACTTCAAGAAGTCTACAGCCAGATTCACTTCTGCTTGTGCTGACTGCTCTAGACAGCAGAACATCCACTCCAAACTAATAGAAGAAAAATGAGAACAAGTTTTCACTGTGAGAGGTTCCTTTCCTACTTCATTCAGACTTTCTGGAAGAAGGGATGAAAATGGCTTTTGAAGTATAAAAGGCTGCTGTAGCTGACTCTTCACTAAGGTTTGTCACATCCCATTAGCAATGGTCTAGAAATATCAGAGTATTTCTAGAATATTGCTGGCAATCACTCATCTCCACCAGTATCGTGTGAGCGCCCATCCATCCATGGTAATGTTCAACCTGCTGCTTCAACAGCTCCATGTGGCCTTTCCTGGGATGAGTCAGGCTGAAGGAATAACCTGCTTTATCCTGTAGTCAATGCACACTAGGCAAAGAACTTCCTCAGCACAGGGGCTTTCACCACTTCTGAAGATTTTACATTTTAGATAGTACTTTATCTCAATTAAAATCCCTTGCTATGCATGTATTTCATGTCTATGGTGTTTGTTGAGGTTTAGATCTAAATTATAGCCTCTTTGCTAATTAAAACTGCATTTTTTGCACTTGTGTTCAATTAGGTCCAATTTATTACAGAACTAGGTCAATTTTATTTCAGAAACCTCTATGGTCAGTCATTGCAAGGAATTCCAATTATATATTCCAATAAAAAATTGTTCACTTTATGGATAAACTGGGTACGAATTTGCTTCCAAAGCCTTTTTATCAATATACTGTCAGCTTAAGGCTGATAGCTTTCAATTACATGGTATTTTTTCTGGAGATTTATCCTTAAATCTCTCAATAGCCCCAGCAAAACCTTCATGTCAGCTAATGGACCACTCCCCTTACAGTGCAACTGCACCAGGCAATGAAAAAGATCTAAACAGTCCCTTTTCTTTTTTCTCAATTTAATATTGTTAAATGGGAATTGAATGTAGGAGACGACAGTCCACAAACAAGAAAACTCCCAGTAAAAGAGCCTGGGTTACGTGTATTCCTGTGATCAGAAAAAATTCAGCTGCAAGTCTGTGGCATGCAATTTCATCTTTTAGGAATTTTCTTCATACTCACAAATCAATACACATTATTCGGCTTTTGTCTGCAAATGATAAAACAAAGGCAGCACGAGTTCAGCCCAGGAAACAGAGCCAAGCAGAAGGATAGCCTTGAATGTGGAACAAAACATAGATGCAAGGTGCCTGAGCTGTTTGAAATACAATTGCAGTAGCAGATATCCCGGGCGGGCTGAGTGGATTGGGGTAAATAAATAAAGAGCTGGGTGTGAAGGGGCCGTCGCTGCAGGCCGGGCCGGGGCCGTGTCTGGCGGAGCCGCGCGGTTCCGTGTGCCGTGCGCTGCTCTGCGCCCCGGGAGCGCGGCCGGGCTGCCAGCTGTTCTCCACCAGCCATCCTTCACCAGCCACCCTTCACCAGCCATCCCCAACCAGCCATCCTCCACCAGCCATCCTTCACCAGCCATCCTCCACCAGCCACCCTCTACCAGCCATCCTCCACCAGCCATCCTTCCTCCACCAGCCATCCTCCACCAGCCATCCTCCTTCCACCAGCCATCCTTCACCAGCCATCCTTCCTCCAGCAGCCATCCTCCCCCAGCCATCCTCCACCAGCCATCCTCCACCAGCCATCTTTCACCAGCCCCGTGCACAAAGGGCCCCGCGCCAGCCTGTCAAGTGTTGGGCTGGCAGCCAGGCTGTCATGGTTTGGGGCTGGTAGCCAAGCAGTAACTTTGATGTTTAAGGGGTTAGCCAACTGGTATTTGAGGGTGGCCTATCGGCTCAGAAATAATATACCATGCTCAAAGGTCATGAGTTCTGAAACTAATCTGGCTGTTATAATATTTCTAATAAAAACTGAGGTAGACCTTTTATATTGTAAAAAGTGTTCAAATTATTTCAGTATTTGTTTTGATTAAAATTTCCATTACACGTGCTTTTCATTACGCAACTCAATTAGTATATAAAAGATTTTCTGTTTAAAATGTTCAAATGAGTATAATTGTTCAATTTGGAAAGATTACAATGCTTTTATTTAATTAACGCTGCAATAAATACTTCATTTTGTAATGAACCCCATACTTTTGGGCCATTAACCATTCAATAAATTTACAGTATGGAAGGTTCTTTTTGGGGAAGAAGATAAATAAAGCGATTTAAATGAATGTGCAGCAGCTCTGATGCTAAGCAGCAAATTATAGTTTTTTGCTTCCCATCCAATAGAGACATACCTCGATTGCAAACATATGGGAATGTAATAAACACTATACATTTCAATTGCTATTTTGAACATGAGTTACGCAGCACTTTCAAATTTGCTGTGTAGAAATGCATGTCCACATTTGTAGCATCTTCCCAGATAAAGAAGATGAAATAAATTTTCATCTGCCTTTCACCTTCCCCTCCTCCTACCTCATCCACTGGCTCTTCAGTTCTGAAAATCTGTGTGGGAATTTCCTGATTTAGAGCTGATAATTTGTTTCTTCATGAGAGTAAAATGAATCAAAAAACATCCCAGCTATTCAATAGTTTGTTATTTGCAATATGAAGGAGGAAAGTCCCCTGGTCATAATGTGGCATAGTGTGCTTAAACGCCCAAGTGAAATCACAGGGAGCAGATTTGTGGAATAGAAGGAATACAGTGTGAACTCCAGCGCTCCAGCTGGATCTTGTCCATCCATCCCTCCATTCTGAGGCTTACAAGTGTGTCTAAACTCACAAATCAGAAAGAGGTTCAAGATGTAAAACTGGCTGTGTCAGGCAGTGGAAATACTGCTCTGAGCTGAATGGGAAGTGAGGGCCTGGAGTCCCAGAATTATTTAGGTTGGAAAAGACCTCCAAGATCATTGAGTTCAACCATGAACCTACTGGTCCCCACAGGCTGGGTGATCCTAGCCCCCAGGCCTGACTGACCCCAAGGTGTTAAATGCCTTCAAATCCCAACAAAATCCGCGGAGCTGGGAGCTGTGGGCACGTGCAGGAGCTGTGCAGAATCCTGTTCCATCCAGACTGCCAGGGCTGCCATGCCACCCACCTGCCAGGGAGCTCTCATGGAAAAGGGGCTCACTTCTGTCAATATTTTGTGTCATTTCACGGTTGTACGCATGGAGGGCAAAGCTATTTCACATTTACAGGGCTTCTCAGCCAAAAATGCTCGTAAAACTCCAGTTTGCCAAAAATGGTAACATTACCAGTAACAAAGTCTAATTTGTGAACTTCACTAGGAAAAAGGGCTCTTTGTAAAACTATGATTTCATCTAGGAATATGGATTCAAAAGATTTTATTATTTCATTAACCAAACCTCTCTTTCGCTATTCCAAAAGTTGCAATCCAGAATCTTTAAGTGAAAACCATGAAAATGCACCCAAAAAACCCCCAAACCAAACCAACAAGACAACAACCCAAGAAAATACTTTTGAAATTATTAGACTTTTATTTTTCACACTTTTAAAATAGACTGGACAGCATTTTTCCACAATGTCCACTGGAGTCCTTTCAGATGTTGTGCTGTGTTTGCAGTATCAATAGTTTACAATAATTGCGAAATTAAATTAAGCCACATAAACATGTATTTAGGCATTCCCTGTGAACTGTAACCACTGAGCAAACTACTTGAAAAACATTTACCGCATGTTGGATTTCTCAACTGTTATTTGGATTTATTTTTTCCTAATCCGAAAATAATACATAAGTAGCACAGACAAAAAATTGCAAAAAAATATAGATTTTGAGAATATTTTAAAGTACAGGGGAAAAGAAAAAGTACTACTAAACTTGACTTTTTTTTTTTATTCTTGAGATCATTTAAGACTCCTAAGTATACCTTAAAACAAGTAAACATTTTAAATATATTTTTCTCAGGAAATACAGCCACCTGCTTTTGTATATTTTCTGGAGAGGGAAAAAAGATAGACTCCTGTTGTGCAAAAATAAATTGTGCAGTTTGTGGTAACTTTATTAAAGATGAGCAATTTTTAAAGCTAGCAGTGAGACATAAATGTTTAACACAAGAGTCTTTCTTACAGAAGCTTTGAATAAGGACATGCCCATTTTAAACTACAGATTTACAGGCAGAGAACAAGCAGAATATTTTAAAATATTACATACTGTATAGTCTGGTCAACGGAAGTGTTAAAATCAGATTAAAAACTCAACAAGCCATTAGCTATCCTGTAGTAGTTTCTTAGTCCCTGGCACTTGCCAACCTGGTGAATTAGGATAGGCTCTAGGAGCCTGCTCTCACTGTCATAATGGACATTCCTTTGCTCAGAGAAAAGATATATCCTTTAAAGTCTATTTTTTGGGCCTATTATAAGGACTGATTAATAGAGATACTTAAGCATGTGCTACATTTCATGGTACTTAAACACAAGTTTATGAAGTAGTTTAGTTTAAATCTGATAGTGATCTCTATCCGATTACTAGGTTTTTTCCAAATGTCTGACTATTTGAACTGCTGTTTTCTTGCCTAACTGCAGGATTTAAGGTCAACTATATTGAGAAATGGTAAAAGATTCCTTCATAATTAACTGATTTTATCAAACTCCAGGCATAAAATTGAAATATTCTGAAAAATCAGGTCCTCCAGTACATTTCCGAAGCGTTGTCTCTGAACCCTCTGCCTGGGAAGGGAGACACCTCTGGTTTAGAGCTCATGAACCAAGGAAGTAGGATATTCCTACCTTTCATCTAAGTGGCAAATAAGAATGAAAAGAAACAGCCATAATCGTCTAAGGGATAAATTAATAATGTCATGAGTTTAACTGTTTTGGTAAAATTACTTCTGTTTATATGAAAGAAGCTGGTTTTGTTTTGAAACATCTTGTTTCCTGTCCTTATCGCAATCCTGCAAACTCCTCACCCTTCTCATTTTATGGCAATATAAACACTGAAAGCAACAATGATTGTCTCGCCAATGCTGTCTTCACTCATACCTGAATACCTTAATCTCTCTATTTACAGCATCTCAATAAAATAATTTAAATCACCAGAACAGTGTTTCTTCCACTCATTCAATACATGAATATGAACCAAATATAATTCTTTAGTGAAATATGTGTTGGTAGGAGCCTGGCACAGTCCTGAAGGGTAAGCTGGGAATACGGTCAAGAACATTAACGTTTTGACCAAACTGTCTCATAATAGCTGTAGAAAGGGCTGGGGCTTTATAGGCCTCTTGGTTTTTTTTGGTTTTGTTTTTTTTTTTAAACAATGCCATTGATACACTTCTGAATTACATGACCAATAGACAGTCTTGTCTGGTGCTTTAAATGAAAGTCTTCTTTATTATATGGATCAGAAGTTGAAGTATTGCATGTCTCATATGCAAAGCACTCAGCACTCAATGTGAGCTCTTCTGAGATCCTTATCTCTAAACCAGTTTTTCTTCAAAGCCAAAAACATCTGGAAATTGTGCACTATTCTTGCTACAGAAATCAAACACTCTAGTCCTTATTTGATCTCCCAGAGAACATTCCCATTGCTTTCTTCTGTTGTGTAGGTGCCACAGGATTTGGCTTTCTATTTGACAGCTTCTTTTCTTAGGTGACTGGGTATCAGTCAGACAAGGATAAATTGCATCTTTTTTTTCCCCAACTTTTTGCCTTATTTAACTGACTAAATACTGCAATGTTCAAGAGACAGTCGGAGGTTTTATATTGAGATATAACTGTTACAAGAGAAAATTTAGTCTTTTTTGCTCTTACCACAGAGTGCCCAGTGCCATTCAGGATTTACCTAGAAATCTGTGGACCATTATGACATCCAAACTCTCAAACATGCTCCTGCTTGTGGGAGGGACATGTGCCTAGCAGCGTTTTGCCTGGCTAAGGAAAAGAAATAATCAGAGTATATATACAGTGATTTCTCCCTCCAGAAGCCTTTGTAGCTTCTGACAGTGTCTGACTTTGGGACTTCCTAAGTTGTCTTCTAAGAGATAACACTCAACACTCTCACCTAATTGAGACATTAATAGTTTTTCCAAAAGAGACAGATATTTCTTCAAATAAATTCAGCAAGAGCTGAGCTTGGTCTGATGTTTCAGAATGGAAATTTCCATAGCAGCTTCTAAAACCATGTTTGAATAGAAGGCTCTCGTGTATGGCCACAGCTCAGGTTTAGAAGGAAGAGCTTTAAAAGGATTGTTGGAAAGTTTTTACTATCTCATCCTGATTTTCCCATTTTGTCTGTTATTACCATCAGGTGAAATCAGTATCTTCATAAGGAAATGAGTATATTTTTTTAATTTGTGGAAGTAAAAATTAGTGTTGTATGTTTACGCCCCTGATTCATCTTAGAACTAGAGACTACCATGCCCCTTATCATAGTGATCCTATAGGCTTTACAGTTGAAAACCTGCTCCCATCAATGCAGAGCAGCCAATATAATATTTTATTTGTAGCTCTTCATTTAGAGAGATTCAGAATCTCTCACATATCTCAGGAAAAAATAAGCGTGAGCTAAATCTTACATGAAAAATACAGTCTGAATAAAACAACATGGATACAGAAGTATGAACTGCACATCAGAGAAATAAACCTTCCATTTTTCATGTAAAACACATAAAATTCCTCTTAAAAAAAAGTTTTCTACCTGTGTTTTGTGTTTTCTCTCCCAAAGAGTATGTGAATTTCCTCCCACTCTTTTCTTTTTGTTGTTGTTGTTGTTGTTGTTGTTGTTTTTAATGCTTCTTTCAGAAAAAAACCTATTCTGACTAGGTCAACATTTCTGAGTGCTCAAAGATGAAATTTCCCTGGCAGCTTTGTGTCTGCAGGCCCCTTGCATGGAGTGGGAGTTGCTGGAGGAGCTGGGCCATCAGACCACCTCATACGTGGGAGACACAGCAGAAGGTGAGCAAATGTGCCATGTTTCTGATCTCAGTGTGTCTTCGTGCTCTAAAAGCCTGAAACTGTTTTATGTGAATGCCTTAATGGTAAGGCTGTAAATAAAGTGCACAAGATTCTGGAAAGAAGTTATAAAAATACATTTTCTTTACACATTGCCCCCACATCATTAAAATCTCTGAAGGATTGTCTGTATTTCTTAAACCTTTCTTTTTGCAGAACCCTTTACAAAACATTTAAGTATTAAAATTCATTTGGAGGATATTTATGGCTATGGTGAAGGATAACAAGTTTCATGTGGGCATCTGAATATTTAGGAGAAAAAGTAGCAAGTGTGACTGACTGTACACTGGTGAAGCATCAAATATGTATTTACTTTCATGAGTTCAGGATGCCAAGCTAATTTATGAGCAGCTGAATGAAACAGAGCTGTGAATTCAAGTTAGTGGCCATGCCATATCAGTAAAAAATCCTACACTACTACCCTTGGATTTAACCACTGGAGGTGTTCCCTGTCATGTTGGGCCATGTATATTGACTGTGCAATCAGGCTCTTCGAGGGGTCTAAAATGTACATTTAATGGTATTAGTAAACAACTGTGCTGCAGGAATCTTCGTGGCTGTCTGTCTTGTTCTGGCCTGGGAATTGTCAATCTCCCTACAGCACGTGAGAATAACATGTTGGGATGCCACAAGAATGTGGGTAGCATTTATGTAACCTTCAGCCTTTGTGGGAAAATAAAATCCTTTGTTACTTGGAGTTGACTCTGTACCAGATGGTATGAATAAATGTTTGCAATGCCAGTGCTGTTCAGCTTGGCTGATCGATTCTGTCATACTCCCAAGGAGGTAGAGAGGCCTTAAATAACTGCTTCAGGATGTAGAAAATATTTTCCTTTTCCTGTTGCAGTAGTATTATGCAGAAGTGATGCTATTCTGACTGCCAGCTTCTCACTCAGCGGGGTGAACGAATTATGTAAATATTGATCAGCCTTTTAGCAAAGCTGACACAGCTCATTGCTAACACTTTTATGTATTTTAATTAATTCCAAAGATGCTTAAAGCACAATACTCACTATCTTTCTTTTTTTATTTTTTTGTTTTCTCTCCTGGTATTATTGTTGCCTGAAGAAACCGAAGCTGATGCAAAACTTCTGTTGGGTTCTTTATGAAATTCTCTCTTCTTTCCAGTCTGGCCAACAAGTGCATTCTTATGGCAGAAGAATTTGGCAAAGCTCTCTCAGCCAGTATGAGCCTGATGACAGCAATCTCTTTTTCTTATGTGTGGAATATAGTGCCCAGTGCTGGCCTGAAGCTGACTCAGGGCTTCTAGGTTCACGCTATGAACAAAACCAACAAAGTGATTCATTTGTAGAGTTTGCACAACATCTTTTCTCCTTCTTCAAATTTTCCCCTTTCTTTTCTCAACCCAAGGTGGTGAATCTCAAAAACACAGGCAGCAGAGCCTTTTTTTGGAGGCTTCAACCCCTTATACCACATATCCTCTAAAGGCTTCTGCCCATAAAGTTTGATCCTGTGCCAAGCTTTATGTGGACCCTGCTAAACTGGGTCACAGAGCTGAAACTGCTGATTTTGTTTCTGAAAAATCTCACTAATTTTTCATAACTACCTAAAACATGTGCTACTTTCCACTTCTGTGCTGCAAACAAAAATTTGCTGAAACATCTACTGTGGTGTCAAGTGGGAAAAATTACTTCCTGCATGTTTCTGATGCAAAACCATTTTTATTTGGTCATTAAAAAACAGCTTTATGTTGGTTTTTTCTTCAAACTCCCAGTTTAGTTTAACTCATCTCTTCCATTTACGCTGGATTGTGTCAATTAGAAAACTGTGAAACTTCCAAGGGGTTTTCAGCCCTTTTATATCCACACCACAGCATGTATCAGATTTCTCCTGCAGAGAATTCCCTCTGCTCTTATCAGACCACAGAAAAGATAATCTTTCTCTATGTTTATAGGTGGGACAGATATGTAAGTATTTACATATTGGTGTCTACAAAACTATTATTCCAAGGAAAAGAAAAACCCCTAGGACAAATTTCTTTGATACCAATAGAGCAAAGCTGCATTTACCATATTATAACTTAGAAAGAAATCCCCCTGTACCTGCCCTACCTGAATTTATAGCAGACACACAAGTATACTTTTGGATATATACATTATGAACACAGAACTGTCATCACAGCACTTGGGATGAGATTTTAACCTGTACATGTGGTGCACACCTGTGCTTTGTATGACAATGCATTTGATTTGCAGTGTGGGAGACTCCCAAGTTCAAAGTTAATCTGGTGTATTTTTTTTTCTTTCTCTGACAAGACCGTTTTAAGATTTCCTCTGCAATTCTCACACAGCTTCTGGGGTATCTTTAGTTCTACCTCCTTCAAGATTATGGAACTTATTTTCACTAATGCAGAATTAACTACTATGGAAAGAACACCAAGGATTATGACATGTCACAGCAGTGTTGCTGTTCAAATGTCCTACTGTATGTATTTTTTCTTAAAAGGTTCAAGAAGAAATCAATTTCAGCAATTTTTTTAAAAAAGGACAGGAAGCCAAACTCACAGGTGAACGTAGAGTTTCTTCACAATTTCACTTCAAAAACCATAATCACAGTCTCTGCTACATTCACCCTGCAAACAACCCTTGCACTTTCCTGGGATGAGCATTGGGGAGACATTATACAATTACTTTTCTTTCCATTTTACTCATTCAAAGAAAGATCACCAACCACATCTCTTTCTCCCAGGCCAGACTTCTCATGGACCCAACTGGGATCATCCACCTCCCTTTCCTTTCCCTTCCTCCCTGTCCCTTACTCTGCTCCAGGCAGCTGCTGCATCCTAAGCTGAACAATAACAGAGGTTGGCTCTCTGGACTTTTCCAGGCGAAATGGCCACATCCCATATATGGAGCATACTAGCCTCTTTGTAATTTAATGCTGGCATCCTTGACAAGGTAGCTGCATTCTGTCTCACAGCATGTTGTATATTTTAAATGCTGTTGTACAACTGCTGGCCAGACCGCACAGTATAAAGTAACGGCTGAACAAAAAAGAAATTCAGTACTAACCGGCAAACCGCAGAAGTTTTGGCTGAGCATCCCAAACTGCTAATGCTTATCGGGACCTCCTGAGAGCCCCCCTCCTTCCTGCAGCCCAGAAACCTCCACCGCCAACTGTCCTGATCCTCATTAACTTCACATCACTGTCATTTGCTGGTTTGCTGCAGCAGCAGCCTCCACAAGCTGCTTGGCACTTCCCAAACACAGTACGAGACATGCTTTGCTATTGTTTTCTCCTATTTTTTTTTTTAAGTTTTATTTTTGGGGACAGCAGGAGACATGAGCTGTGCTGGAGAAATTACAGAATTAGTGCAAGCCCTGCCCTGTGTCTCTGCAGCAATGAGGTGCCATCTGATGAGAGCTGGAATCTGGCCTCCTCAGCCCTTCAGGGGTCCTTTGCTATTCGTCACACCATCAGGCTTCCAATCCTGCCAGCTCAGTCTGAAGCATGGAGGCAGCTCCATTAAGTTCAAAAAGACATCCATTTTAAAACTTCTGCCAGGGAGTTTACATCTGAGCAGAGACAAGGGCTCTTACACGTGATATGAGAGTGCATCAAAGTGTACTGAATGAAAGGTTGAACACAGCTCTTTACATAAATGCCTACAACACGTGTTTACCTGCCAGACAGCAACTTCTCAAGATTCCCCTTCTCCTCTCCCTTCCTGCTCAGCCTGTGTCTGCAACAGGATGACAGCTGCCATCCGCAGCACAGCTGTCAAATGCAGTGCTCAGACTCCATGCATTTCTCCTGACAAAAATACCATCACTGATCCTTCCCTCTGCCGACAAACCCTACTGTGAGACAGTTTGAGGGTTTATACAATTTCTTAGAAACGTCCTGGGACCACAGCTGAGTGTCAGGATGCACCATGTAACCACAGCTCTATCTGAAAACTGCAATTACGCTTACAAAGGACAGAAAGTAGAGAAAGACAGCACAGACTCCATCACAGGATAAACTGGATTCACTTTTTCTTTTTTTTTCCCTTTCCTTTATCTTCTTTCTTATCTGGATGTTCTTTCAGTGCTATTTTACCCGTATGAATTCTCATGACAGGCTTCCCTGCTTCCTGCCCCTTGGTCTCCTTTCTTTGCTTCTCCTGTGGTTTGTAATGCTTTATTCCTAGATGACAATTAATGAGTTATGAGTATCTGCACTTACAGGAACCGGCATCTGAATGACCCAGCAACAGAAAGATTGGCAAAATTAATTTTTCTACAGATGGTTAAGAATCACAGTTTTTCAGGAAAGCAAATACTCTAATGAATCTGTGACCTGCCAGTGCCCTGGGGAATATCTGTTAGGTGTCGCCAACACTCAGATAAAAACACTTGCTAACATGATTTCACTCACTCAGTGTGATAATATGATGTTATCCCTTGGATCTGATCCACAGCACCAAAAGTGTGAGTATGTATTGGGAGGTTTTGTTTGGTTTTTTAACAACAGCAAACATGGGTTCTGGCTTCCTTGTGGGTGGTATATTAAATTTGAATTTTTTTCCCCTAAAGTGGTTCAACTATGAATTTATTTTCCCCCTGCCTTGCTTGAACCATAATATTGTGGTAATATTAGTTACATATTTGGATTGCTACAAATCAGATATGCTGATTTTAAGATTTTCTTCCTGTTTTGTGCCAAGTGTTAGAAATAATTAATTAGCATATAATTTAGCACCAAAAAGATCCTGAATCCCAGGATTTTTATATCTTCTTACAGACATAATCTTGCTGTAGATAATAAAATGGAATATGTTCAGTACTTGTGGGGGTGTTCCTTAGCAAGGGGCAGCAGTGTAGATTGAAACAGCAAATTCTGAGAGTTATGATTAGAAAATTCTCATGATCCCACAGACAGACAGTCTCCCTGGGATATGAAGTAGTACAAGCACCTGTGAAATGGCTCTAATTAACAAAGAATTGTTGTTGGCAGTTGAAAAAATAAATTAGCTTTTGACTTAGGAAAGAAGCTGAATCCAAATAATAATCGTTTGAGGAAAGAAAAGCCCACCATCCAGTACATCCTTCATTGCTGTTTCACTTCTCTCATTTATAAGGAGATGGGCTTTTCTTTCCCCACCTGGTGAAGAAGAAAATAATGCACATCTCACAAAGCAGGTCTGTTTTTTTTTAACTGTATATTAGAATTATCCAAATCATCTAACATGCTGCATAATTAACAAGAAATTGAACTTATGGGTATAGGTGAGTACGTGTGGTACAAAAGAAAAAAAACCCTACCTGAAAACATTCTGCTAAAGGTTGGATATTGCTTGTGTGAAGTTATGACCTTACAGTAACTGCTATGAGTGGACACCATAGTTTGGCTTAGGATTACACACCAAATGCACATGTATTTCATAATTACATAGGGTTGCATAGGTCCTTCACATCAGCTGAACTGCTTCCCTCATGCTGCTGGATAACCCCACAATGGAGGGGAACAAAGCCTTTACTCCACATTTCACTGAAATTCGGTTTTACTTGAGCTGAAAAGATGTGTTCAAAACGGCTTGAGAAGTTTCACCAGCAAGAAACTAGACACCATGCCTTCTAACCCATCTCTCAGAACCATTAGATTATAGTGGTTTCCCACTAAGAAGTCACTTCCAAACACTTTGGCTCACGGGCTGGGCAGTGTGAGAGGCGTTTATGTATACACTGGATTATATACAATCTTTGGCTAAGTCTTTTGCTTTTAAGTTTGTTAATCCTGGTATCTTTGGGTTCTGACTCACAAGTCAGATAGTTATCTTTGGATGTCTGCAGTGATTCCTGCTCTTTGGTGCCTGGACCACCCGCCTCTCAGAGCTCTCCCCCAGGCCCACCTTCCTTACTGGAGCGGGACGCAGGCTGTGACTGACCCACCATCCAGGGACCAGCTGTCCCTGTCTCACATCTCTGCAAGGAGAGACTAGCAACAACCTACACCACCCCCAGCACAGTGCTCATCTGGAACATGGGCATCACACACTGTGTTCTCTATGCTTTAAAGTACTTACACTCAGTTTAGCTGAATTAATCTGAAATCTGGGCAAATGGTAGAAGGACTTCTTCTTACCTCCTTTCCCAGAGGTTTCCTCAGCACTCACTCAGCCCCACTCAATATAAGTCCCTTCTCTATAAGATCAAGTCTTGCCCTGTTCAGAAGCAGATAGTCAGGGGTTTGGGGATATTTAGGTGTTTAGAGATATTTGCAGTTACAAATATACTCATGCAGGAATTCAGTCAAACTGAGGTATTAGCTACAGGAAAATATTTAAGGACCTACAATTTAAGGTGCCCAGGTCCCTGAAGTGAGCCTTACATGCCAGTTAGTGACTGTTTCAATGCTAATGGGGAAGTGAGCAAGAAAATAAAGACTGCTGAAACACGGATGTGTGGCACAGAGTTTGAGAGCCCATGGTAAACAATGTAAGGAGTGACAGGAGCAGGACTCTCTTTTGACACATGCTGCTTTGGCTTGCATATGATGTGGAATTCTGCTTTCATGATGATGGAATTTAGCAAGGATAAAGTTTTGTCTTGTAGTCTGCTTTCTTGAATGTAGACAACCCACTGTGAAGAGATGGAAAAATGTCATAAATTTGTGTGAAATGTTAGAAACTGTCTCTGAGACCAGTTCACTGTACAAGGTTAATCATTATTCTGTGGGGAAAACCCCCCATATTTTGGGGAGCACTGACCTCTCTGAAAACCTTTTCTAAAAACTGCCAGTGTTGATTTTGATCCCAGAGAACAACAGAAAGTTGTATGTTGTCATACAAATCTTCCCACTATCTTCTTTTGGTAATGGAATGATTATTAATACAAACTCTTCTGTGTTCCTACACGGAACAAATCATCTCTAGGACTGACATTTAACCCAGGAAAAATGTATTAGCACCCTGACTACTACCTAGGCAAGGCATCTAGGACTAGTCTATTCTTGAATTTTTGACTGCAAACTTTGTTTCAGCCCTTCATGTCATGGTTCTCTGTCACCTGTCGAAACAATATTATTTAACAGGGCTTTTTTATCCTCAGACAGTTCTTCACAGAATTTTACCATCTGGCTATCATGGCCTGTTTTTCTGCATGTCATCTGGTTTCCATTTAACAATTCTGGTTTGTGGTTTAGAAACTCTGTCTGTGATCTCTGTATCTTGAATATTCTGCGCAAGTCACCTTCTTCATTCATTGTCTTTTAATTCCTCTCATTTCTTCTGATCTCCTCTTATTATAACTGACTAAATAGATTTGTTTATTTTGGCCCTAGCCTAGCCTCTGATCTTGTGCTTATTTAATCCTTAATCCTCTTAACACCTCAATTGAGAGAGATACATTTTTCTTTTCGGGGCATCTGTTCTTTCTAAATTAATTCTTAACTAAAATAGTGTATCAAGCAGTCACTTAATATTTAGATATTCCTCCTTCGTCAACATTAATAGCATTCAAAATTTGTTATTACTGCCAGAAATGCAGTGCTCAAGCAGTAGGTGGAAGACAGAGCTCAATTAAACCAGGGCTCCTGTAACATTTTCATTGCTAACATAAATGCAGCCACACGCATGAGCTTCGGCTCTGAGACAGAATTTCCTCCAATAATCATTTTGCAGCTGGCAAGAGGAGATACAAGGCTTTCTTTGGTTTGGCCTTTTATCCGACAGTAAAATGATGTCCAGGTCTCCCTCTATCGCTTGTGAAGAGGCAACAGTGAAATCAACACCACTAAATCTTTTCAGTACGAGACTCTGAAGATCACTGGCCACTTTTGATAGACTTTCCTGTTACAAAAGGGATGAGCCACCCTTAATATTTCTTCATTACTCCTCTATGAAGAATTAAATCCATAAAAATTGCACGTACACCTGCTGAAGAGCAACAAAACTGGGGTAACATGTATTGATTCACAGATTTATTGTACTTCTTCCACAAGACTAGTGGATCACCTATATAATTACTGGAGACAGTAATTTAGCTTCTCTTTTTTACTAAATATAGCTTCTCTGGAAACCTTTCCTGTTTGCCTGTTTGCTTTACCTTGAGACTGTCTGAGGTAGCTGTCAGCCTGTGTGGTGGGAGCATCACCCAGCACATCTGTGTCGTCTTTTTGGTTTTCTGTTTTGCACTAGGGTTTGCCATGAACTGACAGAAACGCAGCAGATGCTGGGTGTATTGATTGCTGTGCTGTTCCTGGAGTCCTCCCACACTGCTGGCCTGGCTGGCTAAGCAAGCCCTCAGCCAGGCCTTGGCACTTTGGCCTGTCCTACAGAGAGCTGCTCTTAGCACCTTCTGCATCAACCAGTGCAACTCTCCAAGGGTGGTACTCTGAACATCTCTTACACCATCTGCTCCTGCCAGTAGAAAACATTTCTTCATAAAAACTGGACTGTGATGGCTGAAACACGGCTGTGCCATGGGCATGGGAAAGAATTGGATTTGTGTTTCAGCTATATATTTTCTTTAGCCTATCATAAACCCATTTCAACAACATGTCTCGAAAAAGAGACAGGAATAAAACCAATCTTCCATTAGTATGGGTCTGGATGTTCTTCATTGTCACACAAGTCTTGTAGCAATATCAGAGAAAACACCAATCAGTATTTCTTGTTCATTATCACGTACAGTACACAAAATCCTTGCTGAAACTACTACAGAATACAATCTTGACAAAATGATGAGTCTGTCCAATTTACCTGCACTTGTGTTAGAAGTGCTTTTCAGGGAAAGATGCTTAAGGGAAAACTTGAACAATTCAGCTTTTAACAGATAGTAGACAAAAAGTCATTAAAACGTCAGTCTTTCACTACACTGACCTTAGTGACTTTCCTCAGTTTTGGAATTTTTTTGAGCTTTCCTATCAAACCCCCTCTAATCCGTGAGCCTTTGCTGGCAACAGTGTATGAGAGGTCTTGTTAAGGAGAAAAGGCACACTTAAAATATTTGCTTTGCTTAATATATATGCTGGAAAATTATTTAATTACTAGAGAAGTATATACAACTGAACTGCTATTTAACACTGATAGTTCCAGAAAATTCAAGAACATAATCTGACAGTAAATTGCTTTGTTAGAGAAATATATTTTTTTAACATTCCTTTTCCTTTCTTGAGCTTTTTTGTTTTTGTTTTGCAAGGGCTTCATGCAAGCATTTTGTACATGGCTGAACATTTAAAGAACAATGGCTGATCTTAAAAAATTGAAATTCTGTATGATACATGAAATAGGAACAGTGTCACATTAATTTCTATCTTCATGATGGACATTAAAGAATTTTACTTAGTTTACAAACACTTGCCATACTTAGCTACAATATTAGTGATTAATAAAAGCTGTGTCTGTGTTTCAAAGAGACAGAGATCTCTTTTTCTGCCTTGAATTAAGGCTGACTTCTGGAACGTGACTAATTTACATTTGCTAATGTGGTGGTAAAAAAACATGCTCATCCACAGCTCAGTGAATGTGAGCAAACATGCCTTGCCACGCCTGGCCACCATCAGGACTGTATTTGCAGTCAAGTTGAACTAGACAGACCCAGACCTTGGCTACAACCTGGCAGAGGGACAGTATATAGACATGTGTGGGTAATTTTATTATTCCATCATCTGTGGCTTTGGTAATGGTGATGTAAAAGCAATGATAAATCACATCTCTGTGTGAAATTGTCACTGCACTGTCTCTTGACTGCTGTGGTTTTGGAGTAGGGCAGCATAAATCCATTGCTTCTGTACAGACTGAATATCTTAAGAAAGGAAAGGACAGGAATTGTCCTGAAAAGCTCCTGTTTCACACTTCAGTTGGCATTTGAGTTCTTTGAAGGAACACATTACTCAAAGAGGTGTGTACAGTTTGATACTGCTTGGCTCTGTCATATAATATGAAACATATATGGGAAATATAAATCCTGCTCTGCTAACTCACAGCGAGCTGCTGGCAAATTTCAGGTCTTTTACTTTGATTTAGGTTTTTCCTCTCTCCAAGTAAGAACAATGATGCAGAGATACTTGTCTCTGGACCTTTGGAAGTTGGCAGAAACAAATACAGAAATTAGTAATTTCTATGCTCTTAAGAGAGCAGAATCTGACATTTGTGTAGCTTTTCTAGAAGAACTGCTGAAAAACTTGTGATGGTTGCTCGGGCAACTGCTTCATAACTTCAAAAATATTATCTCTGCTCTCATCTCCTTATTAGGTAATTTTAACCACTTTGAAGACCTGGCAACTTCACCTTATTAGTGAGAAAAAAAAAAAACCATGTGCAGTTTTCACAGTTCAAATGTTTCAACATAAAAGCAAATATTTCCTTCAGAAAGATAATTTGCTATCCAAACAAACATAATTAGAAGCAATCTGGTAAAATAACACTCACAGTCCAATTAATGTAGAAGAAACTAAGGGAAAATACAAAACTAAATAGTACCTACAATCTTTTCTGAGTGCTCTTGTCTGATTTATTCCAATTCATCCATTATCCAAATTTTAGATGTGAACAAGGCAATCTTGAAGTAAACTTGCCATCCAAAGCACAGACCGAGTCTGGACTGTAATTATTTCTCTTCCTTGAAAAATATAGTAAACAATTTTGCAGCGCATATGACTTAGTTTATCACTGGCCATGCTAATTGGTATATACTTTGCCCTTGCCAGCTCAAAGGAAAAACATTACAGAAGTGAAAGATGCAGAAATAGCCCTCGTTTGTGTAAGTTATATGCATGAATAAATGTACCAGTCTGCAGCAATAACAGATCCAACCCTCTGGAGAGCATTGAGCATTTGTGAACTGTTCAAGCACTCATTAGCTGTTGACATTCTTCAGGAATGAATAATTTATTTGAGTTTGGGAGAGTAGCACATGATCTAATAAAATAAACAAGTCATTGTCATCTGCAGGTACTGTGCCAGATATATGACTTAAGCCTTGGTGGAAGCACTTCTATTTGCATAGAATACTCACTTGGTGCTGATGTTCAGAAAGCTCTGCTGACAGCTCTGGCCTCTGCAGGGAGATATGAATCTTCACCTGCTGTCTGCTTCCACCTGCTGCTGAGGTCTCTTGTAAACTTAAGGACAGTCCTTGGCTCCTCTAAAAAAAATGAATCATTCCATATATAAGTATCAACACCAGTCATTTAAAGCATAACTTGCAGGCTCAACCTTTTTATCAGCACTTATATGAGCAAGCTAGGCTGTGTCTTTTGTGAAAATAAATACAAGTGGAGTGATTTGTGATTGGTGCCTTCTGCTCTGCTCAGACTGAGGACAAGGGCCGCACACAACATCCTGTTCCCAGGCAGCCCTCCTGGCTGAGCAGACTCCAACTGGCACGTTCTGTGCTTCGTGGTGAAAGGGTGTCCCACCCGAGAGCAGCCACTCCTGAATTTCAGTCCTTACCTCCAGAGACCGCCAGCTGGGCCTATGGAGCTGACTACACTTGGCACAGTTATCTTCACCATCACAGAAAACTGCATCAGCTCCCTCAAGCACATTATGCTTATTCAAATGCTTGTTATTTACCACACTCAAGGGTTTTGTTTTGCCCAAAGGACATGAACAGAACGCCAGCTAGAAGGAACATTTTGAAAGTTCATGGATTTGTAATAAAATTGCAGATTACACCAACTGTTACACCATGGGAACTGACAAAAAGCATAATATCAAATTTAACTGACTTGCTAGTTGTCATACAAAAAAAAAAAAAAAGCACGGATTTTTAAATGTGCAAAGCATCAGCTCACAGAGCAGGAACTAATTAAGCATGCACTTATGAGCTATGATCTTATGAAACAAGAATTAATGAAACTTCAAAGTCTTACCTTTTGAAGTACAAAGCTGGCAAAAACAGCTCCAGATAATTGCCTAACTACTCAGAAACATGACCAAGTATAAGCTCTAAGACTGGTTTAAAAATCCATCACCAGCCTCTCCCATAGCCACAAGGAAGTGGACAATCAATCTGGACTAACTTCTGATAGTCGTATTTAAGGACTTGCTCCCCAACATATATATTTATATAATATGGACGACGTCCAGCAGGAAGCAAGGAATACCATCACTTCACCAAGAGGAAACAGCTGGGGGCTAAACTACACAAAGCTGTTCAGTCCTGTGTCTACAAGAGAGTGTTTTGAAGTTAACAGGGAGAAGACAAATTCCTGATTTTGGCAGCTGGAGCTTTACAGCTTTGCTATCGGGATCTTCATAAACCAGTGTTTAGGAGTTTCTCTAGATAATGTACCAAGGGAGTGACAAAACTGAGGATTGGAGTGTCCAACTCCTGTTGCTTCCCTCCCTGCCTAGTGAAGAGTTAGTTAATACAAAGCAGGACAGCTAGAAAATGGAAATCAGGGACACATCCAGAAATAACAAATAGTCTGGTAGCTAAGGATGCATGCCAGGCGTGCAGAAGACTGCCTTGTAGGTCCTGGCTCTGAACCAAGGCCACGCAAGGACTTGGGTTTGGTATCCAGCAGTTGTATCAGCAGGTTACAGAGGTCATACAAGGAGCACTTGTATCCTCCATCAGCAAAAATATTTTACTAGGCTAGAGAAACACTGTGAAAAATTACTTGGTTTGGAATTTTTCAGTTTGTCAGTATAAGATGTGTCACTTCAGAAAATCCAGGGATGAGGCTACCTGGAACAGAGAACTAATGTTGAGGTACTTTTTCAGTTCAGCCTTGTCATCTCACCTGAACTTCCAAGGCTTCAGTAATAAATGAGAAACTGTCCTTTGCTACTGTTTAGACTCCTTCAAAAAGTGCTCAATCAAAAAGATGTTGTCGCTTATTTTTTTACTTTGACCACAAATTACATTTCACAAGAACCAGTTGCTATCTGGCTTGCAGGACCATGAGCAGAATGCATGTAATAAAAAAAATGGCTTATGCCCTGGTAAGGAAAATACAGCCATTCTCACATTTTAACTTTCAATTGCTGCAGGGTCATTTACATGAGGTAGAACTCTGAAACATTCAATATGTTCCCTCCACCCAAAGTTCAGATCATTACTGACATTCACCAAAAGAACTTTAAACCCTTGTTTCAGGAAAAGCCTTTATAGGAACTGTGTCAGACAAAGACTTTGTAGGAACTACAGAGTCTAGCCACTCTCACAAATGTCTCTATAAATCTGAATACAGTTTGCATACTACCAGTATTTCACATGTGCCTTGAGGAAGAACTTCTCCATTTAACATGTTAAATGCACTTTCTTCCTCCAGGTACTGTAGGAAACCAATAAATGACATTCCCAGCCTCTTAGGTGAAGTTTATGATTTTAATAGATCTCAGGTGTCTATGTGTGAAGCATTAACAACTTTGGGACTTCAGCCGGGGTTCGTTTCACAAAACACTAGAAAATGGTACTGTGCAAGAATATAGCTCAAACTTCCCAAAGTCTGCATACTGATTTTAGATGTAAAGAGATAATTTTCAACATTTCATAGCTTGCTTATGCACCCCAGGTTAGGATTTAGAATATTTCACTGTTGACCTACTGTACTATATCTTGTCATCCACTTTACCTCTTGCTGTGTGAACCGCTGCCTCCCCACATTTCACACTGTGTATCATAAAGACTTTGAACCACATCTGAGATGTCTGAAGTTTTAGTCTCTCCCAAATGACTGTGACTTTAGCTTCTTCAACAGCTCTGGGTTTGATCTGATTTATTAGTACTTGTCCTTCCTATTTTTACTATGCTATCAAAGAAAAAAACTAAAACTGTCATACAAATTATTGTTCTCATACATATACTGGAAATCCAGATAAGGACATTGGATGTAGATTTAAAGCTTCTTCCTTTTATTTAAAACTAGTAGGATTATTTTCATTAGAACATCTATTAAACTTTGTTCAACTTTTTGTAGATATGTTCTTGCCCTTTTTTTCTTCAGATGGAAAAATATTTTTCAAGGACATTTGGATATATTTCAAACATATCTATAATCATTGCACAGTCACGAAATATGCAGGATCATATCCTCAGCTGGTGTAAACTGATGACAATCCATTTCTTTCAAAGCTAGCTTTGTGCAACCACCCTGTTTTTTGCCAGTTGTGGCTCAAAAACTATCTGGAAAACAACTACTTTGGAAGTGTTTATGTGCCTGGCTGATCTTATTCTATCCTCTTTTGTTTATATCTTAAATATTTTGGACCAGATATATGATTAATTCAGTGGAAATTTTACTCTGGTTACTCACGAGTTTCTTTACAGTGGTTTGATTTCACTTCAGGGAGTGGGGAGATTGTGTTTACTGATGGAGGAGAACAAAACAGCAGTGATAAACTCCACTCTTTGACACTGCATTCCGCCCTGTCAGCATTGCACCATGCTCTCATACTTCTCCTCTCACAGCTTACCAGGGAGATTCAAGATTCCTGCAACTCCCAAAGTACCCAAATCATCAAGACTGAGGCCAAAATCAAGTTACCACGGTAAACTTCAGTGATCTGTTGCAGCTTTTCAAACTGTATTTATAGGTCAACAGGAGGATTTGGTGTTTTTTTCCTCTTTGAAGCCCCAGAACATATACTTTTTAACAAGATATTATCTTCTAATTAGAAAAAAATAAAAGGCTTTCTGGCCCTAAAATCAATGGTGTACAAAATAAACATACAAGCTTTCTTCTTTCATGTTTTCCAGACCAGACATCTTTACACTCCTGGGAAGATGCACCTCCTGTTCCTGTCAAAGAGAGACAGTGAGGAGGGAAATGGGGGAAGCCAGGGCTTTTAAAATTGGTTTATTGGGGGTTCAATTGTAGACTCTGTAATGCTGCTTTTGTTTTACACAGACATCAGGGCTCACGGCTTCCTTCCTTCCACAGACTCCAAACCTCCCTTGTCCTCCCTCGCACTTCTGTGGCTATCAGAGCTTTCAGCTACACAGGAGCTGTAATGTGCACATCCAATCTCCAACAGAGCCCAGCTAGATGGGGAAATAACTTTCATAAAAAGCTAATTTGAACACAAGCTATTCTCCCAGCTTTTCCAGCAGCTCTCCCTGCTACTTCCTACTCTTGAAAGACTGAGCAAAAGCCACTTGCTTTTGCATTGTAAAGAAAAGTTTTAACGTCTTGATACCAGCATTGGAAATGAACTTTACATGGATACTTTAAAAATACTTCACTGTATGAACAGAGAGAATGTCCTGTAGTCAACTGACTGGATAGGAGAATATGAGCATGTGAATTTAACTCCCACAATGCTGCTCAAGGCATGAGCAACAGGAATAGTGTCAAAACACATCAAGTGTTTTCAGCTGTCTGATAAAGAGAAATAGCAGGTAGAAATAGGCAGAGGAGAGAAGCAGCAGCTCACCACAGCCCACCAGAGCACCAGAGACCTTTTGTCAGGATGCTTTAATTTTGTAAAGCTGAATTAACTTTCTGGTATAACCAGGTCTACGCACCCAGAAGTCATGAATGAGACCCCCAAAATCAAGAGAATGTTTTTAATCTGAGACTTAAGAAAAATATGACTGTTTTATTTGCTCTCTAGGTGTTCAGCCTCCAGGGTTAACATTTCCAAGCTTCTGTTTGTAATCACAAGGTCTAGGAGCTCACTGTTTAACTTCAATTTGTACATGTTTCAAGGACTGAGGTGTGAAGAAAAACCCTGAGCATTGGAAGTGATGTGATGAAGTCGTCATAGTTGGCAGTGCTGGGGATATTATATAGCTTGGCCCTGCCCAGGATTAAAAAATTCTCTCCAGCTGCTGATCTTACAAATTCTCCTGGTCTCTACTGGAGATACCGCTCAGTCTCAGGCAGTTCCTACACCTCTGCACAACCCTTCTGAACTCTGAAATGTTTAGAGTTTATTCCACAGTAAACTGAGCTCAACCCTGAAGGGGCTGACCAGCCAGGAAGCCAACATCAACAGTTTTTCACAGTTTGGTTGGCCCCAGGGGTGCCAAATATACCATAGCAGATATAAATCTGAGACATATAATATTATTGCAAAAAGAGAGCTAATTTTCTCAACATCTAATTGAATTCTCTAGTAGTTTCACTGAGCAGTGTTGTGCTGGTTTCATCTTAACATTTAATGAATACTGATTTTTTAAAGAAACTGTTTATTTGCATTAAAAATTTACTTCCCCACACTCCCCAAAGTATCAAAAGAAATTGAATGTTAGATTTGTAATTAATGTGGTTTGGATTTTAAAAGAATTTTTTTACAGCAAAGAACATTTCCATAAATCATGTCCATGATTGAAAAAACATGGTCATAACTGAAGACAAAACTGCTTCATTTTGCATCTGTTTCACATATATAAATATGTCAGGTTTACTTAGAGCACACTGATAAAAATGGAGAAGAAGGGAAGAAAATGGCAAAAATAGCCTAGGTTGTATCTGTACCTCCTTTATTATAATTCTCCCTGAAACTATTGTGACCACTCATTACTTTTCTTGCCTGGTTTAGTCAATTAAGCTGTTAAAAAGTTTAAAGAACCCCAACTTTTATGGAATTAAGCTCTTCGTTCATCCCTAGAAAAAAGCTGGCACGTGCAATGTGTCATTGCCTTATTTTCTTCTGACCATTTCAGAGATAACAGCCCTAAACTAGTTCATCACAGAACTGATTTCTTTCTGTTCACATCAAATGTGGTCAAATGTATTGGCGACTGTGACTTCAGGATCAGTGTTGGTAGGGCACTGCCAGTTTGCACCATAAGAGAATCTGCCCAGTGTTCCCACCACGCAGCAGAAGTGAAGTGAAGAAGTTTGCCAACAGAGCCACTTATCGAACGCAATGTCCTACTTGCAGTATTATTCCATAGCATAACATATGCCTTCCAAATAAATAACTTAGCTGCCTAGTCAGCCAACAATCTGCTGTTAATAAAAAAAGGAACACAAATATGTTTCTTCTAATATTTTTAATTAAAATATACATCTTTAATATATTTGACTTCTTTTTACCACAGCAGTTTGGCATGAAGCATCAGAGGGAACAAGAGTATACAGCAAAAATAAATTAAGTGTTTAACCTACCACCATCTTGATGAGAAAACATATGAAGCAAATATTCAAACCGAGGTAAGCAATGTGCTACATAATCCTTTTCTCCTAAAAAGTGTGTAGTTGGTGTGGCTAAAGTGAAGTCTACGTCTTTCACACATAAGGTCCCTTTAAAGTTATTTCTAGGCTCTTTCCATTTATAGTGAAATCTCTTTTGTTTACTTAGGACTTAAGGATTTAACTCTGTGCTTAAAAAAATAAGCATTTCTTATTTTCTACAGCTTATTTTAGGAACAATACATTATTTAGGATAAAAACCCATCTGCTCGTGAGAAATTTCTGCCAAAAGATATCCTGTCCTTCGGTGGTAAGACATATTTCTTTTTATGATACATCCATTTACAAATTAATGGGGTGGGAATCTTTAAACATTTTCAAGAAATGTTAGGTAAGGGAGCTAAGAAGTAAAACTATCACTAAGTTTTCAAGCGTTTAGGTAAATTTGCAAGCAGTTTGAAGCTTGAAGGGATCTAAAAGAGATTCCAGCCCTTACACTGCTCCCTCAATCCAGCCTCCAGAGGCTCCGACAGCCGACGCATGGCAGCCTCATTATTGCTTTGTGCTTCCTTTTTATTTTAGTTGGCGTTTATTTACTTGCTGAGGGCAAGGTATCTTCCAAACTAAGGCAAACCACACTTTTAGAGGCACAGGGAGCAAGAAGTGATACAATTTGTGCTGACGAAATGGAAAGCGGATTGTGTTTCCCCACAGCCCCAGCAGCAGCTCCGCTGCCTGGCCGCAGGGCCCTGACATGGCCTCCCGGCCCGGGCCAGGCCTGCGCTGCAGCCCACAGCCTTGGCTGCCAGGCCACGTGGCATCACCAAGCACAAACATGTGGGAATATGGTGTCCATTTGGGATCAGCTGCCCCCCACCCATCCCAGTGTCCTGACTGACATTTGGAAGGGCTTTAAAGGTCCTGCGCTCTCCCCACAGGCCGAAGCTGGGCTGTGAGTAGTGCACAACCAAGCCTGTGTTCCAAGGGGCTCGGCCAAAAGGGCGTCGCATCAGGGAAGAACGTAGCCCCACTCCTTTCTCAGGGCCAGGAAGCATCAAGCCAAAATGGAACTGTCCTTGCTGGTGTGACCAGAGGTCTCTGAGACCCTGCCATCCCCAGCACCATGGCTGGCCCCACGCAGCCACACTGGAATTGCCCCGTCCCATTCTGGGACTGAGGGACAGACAAAATGAAAGGCCATGGGACAAGGGAAAGTGGCAGAGTTAGAAATAAGTATAAATAAAACAATGGAACAGAAACAGGAGGGTGAATCTGTCAAAAGCCTGGGCTGCTGGCAGCCAACCTGGCACAGGACACAGCCCAGAGCAGAAGGTTGTCCATGCACTAGGGCTGGGAGGATTTTGGGAGAGCCGTGTCTGTGCTTTCCCTGTGTCCCCTCAGCAAACCTGAGCCCTCTGCACCTCTGTGCTGGGCAATTTGTTGTGACTTCAATGGGCAGAAACAGGCCAGCGAGGAAGGACACACCAGGGGCCCGAACAGCTGGAAAAATATTCTTGATCCTGTCAAGCAAATGGCCAAATCATGAGATCTTCCCCCTAATATGAATAAGCTGTATGAGGAGCTGGTTTTGCATGAGCAAGGCTGCAGGACTGAGCTTAGGGACCACCTTACGAAGATGAAATATTTCTTCTGATTTGGTTCTTGTATTCCAAGTCCTTGCATTAGCCAATCTTCTAAATAGCAGTAATGCCAAACTTCCTTTCAGGCTCAGTCAGATGGTTTTAGGTGCCCAGCCAAAACCAAAAAAGAAGTTATTGTGTGCTGCTATCTCCAGTTCCTAACAATATATTACTCAAAACTCGAAAATTTTAACTGTGCCAAACATTCTTTATCAAGGAGGTACCTGGATAGAAACCTTAATTTTTGAGTGTTTCTGCAAAGAATAAACTACTGCTTAATGGTAGGAACGTTATGGATATATTCTGTCTCTAGAAATTTGAATTCTGTGCTGATTTAACCCCACATACACAGGAACATAAGAACAGCCATACTGGGGTAAATATAACCACCTCCAACGTGCAGCTGTCTCTCAGCTGGCATACAGGGAAATAAAAATAAAAACCAAAAACAACCCCACAAGAAAAACAAATAAAAAACAAAGCAACCAAAACAAAACAAAATAAAAAAGGGAAAGGTGTTGAATACTCCCAGTCCTGGGAGCATTGTCCCAGTCTCCATTTTCAGCTCCACTGATTCTCAGCCCCAGTGTGGTTTGCTCCCTAACCCCCATGGACTCTCTCTCATGACTCTTTCTCCAGCGGTGGCTGAAGCCCATGTGAAAGCCTGACACCTCAAATATTCTCAGCCCAGAAGATCTTCTGCTCATCTCCTGGAGAATTTGGGGGTTTGGGCCTTGATCCCCATGGTCTCTCACCTGTGAACCCTTGTTCTCCTGTTAGAGACAGGCAAGAATCAACCCCAGTCCACCCACTTACAGTTTTCTACACTTAAAAGCAAGTAGTAAGGCATTGTGCTTTTAAGAGGTGGGGGGCAAATGAAGAAAAAAGCAATTAGGAGGTAATAGCTCCGCTAGGAGAGCTATTGAAACACTTTGATTTCCACATTAAACCAGCAAAACTCTGATGTTTCCAAGTTCACTGGCCTGTGTGTCCAAATTGACCTTTTATTGCATATGGTCAAGTGCTGTGAAAAATCCCACCACTTAGCATCTCTCTGTTATCTCAGTCACAGGCAGGGAAATTCTCCCCTTCAAAGAGAACCATAAAATGAGATAACAGAGACAAGGGCTTCTGTGCCATCAGCATTTCAAACTCCACATCCCCTCAGGAAAAAAAGGGGGTTTTTTGTAAGGGAAAAGAGGGTTATTTGTAAGAGTAAACTAATCAATGGCTGTAGTTTCTAACCCCCCAGTCTTGTGCAATCCAGAGAAGAAATGCCTCAGGGCTCTCCACCTGGAAAGTGTAGTAGCAAAGCAGTGAAGGTAAAATTCTTGGAGTACTAATCTTGCACCAGCGGCATTGGTAAATCATTTTACAAAATACACAGGATTAAAATTCTCCCATATATCTACAGTGCAAAGGCAGATTTCTACCCAACTCTTCCACACTTTCAGCCCCCTTTTTACCAAGGAGTGTGATTTTTCTTACACTAATAGATCTATAGTCAAAACTGCTGCTGTGTACTGAATGCCAAAGTAGATGCTGCTGTGTGTGGGTGGGAGGGGAAAGGAGTCTGCCAGTATAGCACATTTCATTCAGGGAACTGGTATAAACTACATACAGACAAAACACTAGCTTGCCAGTATAAGCTGTGGCTACACGAGGAAAGTTTGCCAGAATAGCAAACTGCCAAATCTTTTCTAGCACAGACAATCCATGCTATCCCACAGATAAACGTTGCTTCAGACATTAACTCTCTCTAGTCTCATCATACTGCATGTAGGAGACACCACTGGGACATGCTACTGCTTTTCTCCATAATCTGTCACAGGTCAGCAATTTCAGGAGGCCAAAACGCTTTGAAGAAGATGGGAAAGGAAGAAGCATTTGGAGGCTCTCTTATGCTCCTCTACATTTGCTGTGATGGGACAGCTGCACCAGGGCGAGGTCCCTGCCACGTAAAGTGACAGAAGACCTGGTTTATCTGCCTTAGAAATGGGACTGACATTTTATTCTGCTTGCTGGAAGAGTCACTAGGGGATCCTCAAGTGATCTCATCAAGCTGTCTTCTATCATAAAACATGAAGGAAATTAATTTTATCTGCAAGTGAGAGAATAGGACAACAGCTTGATGATGAGCTGTAATAAGAGCAAAAAGGAAAAAAACCTTCCTGATATAGCAACAGTAATCCATTTCACACTGTTTGCTACATGTGTGTGCAGGACTTTTTCAAGTACCACCTATGGACATCTTTCCTATACTTTTACCCAGAGTAAGACTTCACAAAGAGTAGACACAGAAGGGCCAGAACATCTGGCAGAGTAAATATCATAGATACAGAAGGGATTATCAATTTTACACAGCGCATTTCCTCTTTTTTCTTTTTCAGATGGCACATCAAATTGAAGTCAAGAGCTTTGCTGAGAAAGCATGTAAAATATGGTATCACACAATCACATCTGAAAACACAACAAAAGTTATTAAAAAGATCATTCTGTATTTAAAGCATTTATCACACCCTGAGAAAATCCTTTTTATTGTTCAGAGTAATGGTTGATCTCAGCATCTGAAAGCAGACAGAGGGAGGCAAAGAAGCTAATCAGTCATTTACCAAAGCAGAGTGTTGCATATATGGCTCGTTTTATGCAAGTTGCTTTTTTCCTCACATTCACAAAATCTTGAAAATTAACATGCTAAAAAGACTTAAACACTATTGAGCTAGAGTACAGGAAATTATGCCATTGAAACCACCAGAAATAACCTGACTTTACAAAATTTGAAGATGATATTTCAAGACCATTAAACAGTGACTTATGCTTTTGCCACAGCAAAATTTCTGATATAGGTTTAAATTCCAATCTCCCTCTCTATTTATCTATTTTTTTGAGGATTTTTCTTTCCATTTTGCAGGTAGGTTGTCTGCTTATTTATTTCATGTATGCATTCAGTTCATTCATTCCCATATCATCCTGTATTTTATTAATCTAAGTTCTGATAAAAATGAAGTTTTCAGATTTCCCTGCATCCCCAGGCTGTCTGGCAATTGGTCTTACACGGTTAAAGGAGAGATGACAGTTTATTAAGCATTAAGCTACAGACTAATGAGTTCCTGCCAAAGCCTTTCAAAATTAATTCATTTTCCAATGCAGTGAAATGAGTGGCTGGATGGATCAATACAATTGCCTGCAACCAGTGCTCCTCCACAATAAATGCAGGAAAGCACTGTCTCTGGTATTCTGCTCTATTTGCCATTAGTGACTGAAGTCTCAAATTACTCAGATTCTCTTCTGATGCAAAAAAGGTTTGCCAGGCAGGGTGAGGAAATTCAGGCAAAGTAAGTAACAGTGTTATTAACTAATTTCTTATTCTCGTTCAACATTTTTCCCAATATTGCCCACATTTGTCAGCACTCAGATTTCATGTCTCCTTTGACTTTCAGGAAGAAATATTTCAGTTTCTCGTAAGGACCAGATCTTGGCTATCTTACCACTGGATGGGATCTGGCTTCAGAGATAGTCCCACAGATTTCTGGGAGGGGACCAAAAACAGGAAAAAAAAAGCAGAGCAAAGGGCTTCATGTCAGTGGAAATACACATTCCTGGGTTAGGCACTCCAAAGTGTGAGCCAAGGTTGTTAGTATGTCGCCACCAGTTTATCTAAACTAATTAATTTCAAACACCACCTTTTATTATTAAAATTTATTTCACAGCTTTGTCTGTAATTCCTGAGTCCCTGAGTTGGTCACTGTGACTCAGTCCCCTGAATGCTGCTGTTCTGTCCCCTTGCAATTAAAAAAAAAAAAAAAATTAAGAAATCCCCCTTTCCCACTGCCTCAGCCATCTTTCCTGAGGATAGTGTGACCTAATTCTCTTCACAGCAGCTCTGGAAACGAAAAAGGCTCTGGGACCCCTTTAACAAAGCCACTGACTGATTTAAGAGGCGATTCTTATTTATTATACATTATGGTAATTCATTTTTCATTGTTTGAGAGGTGCAGGGGGCTTTGTGTTACTTTTAAAGGAAGTGCTGACAAGCTACCACAAGTGTAAGAAGAGAGGCCACACAAGAGGAGGAAAAGAAACCCAGCACTAATGGCTGTTTGCTTGGATATGACTGGTATTCTTCAGTCAGTCCATATTTATTCAGGAACTCAAGGAATATTTCAATTGCGGCAACTAGTCAGGGACTACACCATTTTATAAACCGCTTCACTTATTCATCTCAAGCGCTCAAATCCAATG
This sequence comes from Cyanoderma ruficeps, assembly GCA_008694505.1. NCBI lineage: Eukaryota > Metazoa > Chordata > Aves > Passeriformes > Timaliidae > Cyanoderma > Cyanoderma ruficeps. The sequence continues at coordinate 5,992,530 of VZDJ01000040.1, forward strand.
AACGCCCTGGTTTGGGATGTGCCTTGGAAGCGCAGAGCCCTCGAGGAGGGCAGGGAGGTCTCGGCAGCCCAGCGCCCCGCAGGCAGCGGTGTCTGGCCGCGGCCCCCCGGCCGGGTGTGACCCGTGCCAGGCACTGCCTTGTGCTCCCGGCCCGCCCAGCGCCGCTGCCCCGCCTGGGCACACACACCGGGGAGCGCCTCTCTGCGCACTTGGACACAGGATGCCGAGCCCAGTTTTTCTCTTCTGTGTTTACTTATTTCTCCTGTCTTCTGCTTTTAGGCAGATGAAATTTATTGGCTTTCTAGGATCAAGAATTTGAAATATTGAGAGCGATCCCATCTCAGAGTGTCTTCGTAAGCAGCCTCCCTGTGAGATAGCAGTTGTTCTGTCAGCAGCAGAGCCAGCAAAGGCTGCTTTCCTGGGAATTTGTGCCTGACACCGAACTGCTGTATGGACGCACCGTTATCTGTAATAAGGGATTAACATTCATGGCAGCCTGTTCTTTGGTAGTGACCCAAGTTCAGCCCCGCTGGGTTATTTTTACAAAATAAATAAAAATGGAAGCTATTTTAGATTTCTCCCCTTTTGCAGACCTTGGTTTAAGCATCACTGGATAAGAAGGAGGCAAACTGACAGCCAAAAAACCCCTTCGAGAACAAGCATTAAGTACTGTGTAGACCAAAGGTGGGGAAATCTAATCAAATCCACTGCTGGTAAGAAACAAACAGAATAATTTTTCAAGACTCGCATTTAACCAATTAATAAACTATGTTAAGCATTTATAAGATTCAAAAAAGGAAGAAAAATAAGCAATGTAAAAAATACCACAGTAATTGCAGAATTATACCCCATGCACTCTAAAGTAGATATATAGTAAGAGAATAGTAATATTTTCTCACTACTTTTTTACTATTTCTCCATTTCATCACTAGCTAATTCTAAGATACTTTTTTTTCCCCCTTTTGACTCTGCATTCTGTAGGGATTACATTCTAGAATAAATTTTCCAGTCCCAGGTCCCACAGTTCCCTATGCTCACTTACTATACACATACTAGGCCTAGGCACAAAAAAATAAAAGCGGACAAACAGCACATGTTTGAAAGACTAGAGAACTATTACTTTCAAGCAAATATCTTGGTACTTTGAGGAAGATGGAGGGAGGAGAGGACAAGGAAAATGAAAAGGACTGAGTCCGTTTTAGAGCTTCTACAGATACTATTACGTGTAGCAGCCTGACACCAATGTGCTCTTTCAGCAGGAAAGATACCCACATTCAGAGCGCTCTTCTGATGGCTGTGCTTAGAACTGAAGTTATTTTATTTTTTAATCAAATGTGCAGCTTCAATACCAGCCTGTCAGATTGAAACTATTGGCCTAAGTAACAGAGCTCCCTCTAATGGTGTTTCTATAGTTATGCTGGTTTATAGTACATTTTATTTATGTTTTTTTCTACTTGTTGCTAGTAAAATTTATGTCAAGCTCAGGACTGCCTTTGTTGGATATATTTGTTTTTATTTGTTCCCATCTGGTACTCCAGCTTTTCTTTCTGAGACAGAAGCAGTTCATTGCAATGGAGTCAGAATAACAAAGACAGCTTGTGCAGAAGATTATCATTATTATGTATTAAGCAACCCAAAAAGGGAGCACAAGCATTAGGATCTAGGTAGTGTTTATAAGGCTTTTTCTCCTGTTGTAAGTACTGGTTCCTTGCTTGCAAAAAGCATACATTAAGAAAGACAGTAATACTTTCTTTGCATGTTTAGACTTTTTTTTAATTTTTTTTCTCATTCTGGCATCCCACCATGGGAGAGACTGCTGCTGTCTTTGGGATACTGCCAGGCATATAATTGTTGAGGTGGATTGAAGACAGTTCAGGATTCAAAGAGTACCTTTGAGGAAAAAATTGTAAGCACTTAACAAATATAAAAGATAATATGAAAACTTGCTAATGCAGAACATTAGTTCATTCACTTGCTTTTAATCTAGAAATTGGCCAAAGACAGATTTATTTCAGGTAATTCTCCCTGACCCATTCCACTTGTTGCAAACATTGCAAGACACAAAGGCAAACTACTCGTAACTTTGATCCAAATGAACAAAACTACAACAAATATTCTGCTTGTTTTACTCCCAAAGCACTCCAATTTTGCCCAGGAGAGTAATGTCTAACTGCATATTCCATTTAGATCACAAGTAGAAATATTTTGCAGTATCTCATCTTTCCTTTCATTTGTGCACATCACCAAGCTTAGTAAATCAGCAAAATCACTGCTCCTCAGTGAAGGAGTAAGTGTGACATGGAAGGGATGTTGCCAATATGAAATAAGAGGTATTGACATGGTCCTGTAAAGAAGTCAGCACCATTAATTCACTCTTTAGTACCGGTATGAAATTCATGCACACATCTTAAACAAAACAGAACTGGACAGAAACTGTGCAATGTTGAAAGAATAATAAAGGTAGGACCATCTGTCCAAGAAAAATTTAAAAATAAGAGCAGGAGTGAAGGGAACAGAAGCTATTGGAAAGGCACCTGGCTTTGCAGAGCTGTTACTGTGCACAGCTATGTTTATACTTATTTTGTGCTTTATAAAAAATCATGAGTATACACCACATCGGTTAAAGAAAAAAGAGCAGCACAAGTACTGAGAGAAATAAAACACACCCTTGGCAAAGCATCTTGGTTTGTCTCCCCAGGGAGAATAAGCATTTTTAGTGGTCAGGCAAAAAGGAAAGCAGGGATTCAATTATTATTACTTTTGTACAACTACGTTCTACATGCAAAAGGCCAGAATACACAGAGAGCACTTATTTCTACTTTCCCATGTACTTAATTGGTAGCACAACTGTAAATACCTCATTTTCTTTCTGCCTGGTACCTGCCCATAAAAATGCTTGGCCAGTAATCGCCTCCTTTTTTAAGTTTTGGGAGGTTTTAAGCTGGTATTGTTAAATATCAATGTCTTCTGAAAATCCAAAAGTTCAAAACCCTGGAAAACAAGAGCCAACAGAGGCATGGTTCAGCAGCTGGGGCACTGCAGGTGGAGAGGTTGCAGGTCCCACTCAGGTCACAGGAATGAGTGGCAGTGGGTGGCACTGGCGGTGGCTTATTTGATCCTAAACTACCATCTCATTTGAGTTGGAAAAAATGCCTATTTGTGGTTTTTAAATTATGGAATGAACTTAATTAAACTGTAAAACATTAAACAACAGCAGGAAAGATGATATCCTTGTGGGGGAAAAAAAAAAGAAAAATAAAAATAATAAAGCACGTTCTTTAGTGACTTGGAGAAAATAAACGAAGTAGTTGTAAAAATAAACCAAAAATTTCCAGTTCCATCTACCACCTGTTTAGTGGAGAAAGCAAGGTGAGTTTGTCTTTAGAGAGGAAATTTTCTGCAAGGAAAAAAAAAGAAAAAGCCAATATATAGGTCCTTGAGAAAGAATATTGGCTCCTTTCTCTTCTTTCTCTTTTTTTTCTCTTCTTTTTTCCCTCCCCCCTGATGTCACTGTCGTGCTAAGAGCTGCACACTCCAAGGCATTCAAATGATTTTCCAAAGCTGAAGAAACATGGTAAAATGTGGAGCATTACAACATTACCAGTCTAATTTATCAAAAGTTTGGAATGTTTCTCAATATGTGTGAGTGGGAAGGCAGAAAAAGGCATTTTTGACATGTAAAATCATGACTGGAGAACTTTATACAAAGTGCAGGGAAAAAAGGAGAGCAAAGGAAAAAAGAAAACAATAAAAGCAGGAAAAAAATGTGGCGGAGAAACAAATTCACAAGCGTATCTGACATTAATTTTTTACAAAATAAAAACCTGTCATAAATTGTAAAGATTTCCTGCATAATAATTGAAAGAAAAAATTAGATGAAACCTGACATGGGACAAAAAAATGTGTTTCTACCAGCTGTCATGAAAATATTGCACAATGACTGGCACAGAAAACTAACCCTCAGCGGTTTTAAGTCTTTTTCTGGTGGTTTTGGGTTGGGTTTGTTTTGTTGTGGGGTTTTTTGTTTTTTGTGGGGTTGGGGGTTTTTTTGGTGGATTTTTTGGGTTTGTTTGTTTGTTTGTTTGTTTGTTTTTCTTTTTTCTTTTTTTAGTATAATCAATGCATCAGAAAAGCTAAAATGGAAAAAGAAGTTACCGCTTTGTATTTAACTTTCAAACAAGCAAAAGCCAGATTCTTCTCTTACTCTGTGCAGTGCAAAACAACTGCGGACAATGTCATAGTGAGAGATGAATTCAACAAGGCACTTAGCACTGTGCCCAGCTCCAGCTCACAGCCACTGCTCCACTGGGCCAGAGAAATTCTCCATCAGGGCTCCAGAGAAAATCAAGGACAATCTTAACTTCTGGAGAAGAAACTGTCAGTGAGAAATTAAATCCCTGTCTTCAGAGGACTCTTGGAACTGAGTAAATCGCAGGGATTGACCAGGAATGTGGGGACAAAGAGTGTCAAATAGATAGGCTGAGACTGTGTAACACCTTACAAACAAGGAAAGCAATTTCAAAACCAGTATGGTATTTGACTGGCAGCCAATACATTTTCAAAATAAATCGAATGTGCTCCTGTCATCTCCTTTTCATAAGAAACCTGGCAGCCACATTCTGTGCTGGTTGGAGTTTATGTAAAGTCCCCGGTTCCCTTAACATAGTGAAAACCCAGCCTGCACTACAAGTATTTGCACTGTTCATCTAAACCATACTCGCATCCTCAAACACTACTCTGTTTCCCCATGATTTTTCATCATATTGCATTCATGAAGAGCCTTTAAAAAGTGAGATTGTATGGATGAAAAAAATCTTTTAAAAAATTTGCTTGCAGTGAGTGTTCTCAGGTACGTCATAAATAGATTGATTCTGTATCTATAATTGAATGCTAAACCAAGTTTGACCATTTTCAAAAACTAAATTAACTGATCTCATTAAAATTTGGAATGAATTATTCCTTTCTGAGATTCATTTCACTTTAGTACATTAATAGATTCTTAATAGGGCATTGGTCATTTTCCAAGCATGATGTATTAGCATTGAGAATTGATATTTGCTAAACTGAAACAAAATATTTCAGTATCGGTTGAATTATGAGTAACAACTGAGTAATTTCCAAAGATGAAGCAGAGCGGGAACTGGCAACAAGCTGTGGGAGGAGCAGGAAAGCAAAGGTATGGCTAATCATTGAAAGGGAGGGAAAGATGCATGCGAGAATGGTGCAATAAATCTAACTTTAGGAAGCAATGAAGCAATCAGCCAAAATAGATAATGAAGGGCCTTGCCATGACACCCAGTAAACAGCAACAACCAAGGCTGCAAGTGGGGAAATTGTTACGCTGCTTTATGCAAGCTGAAAAATCCAAACAACATAAGTTCAATTAGATTTTTAAAAATTCAATTATATACAAAAGTACAGATTCTTAATATCAGACTCTTGATTATAATTTGGTGGAAGATTCCATTAGAAACAGCCAAGACCAATATAGCAACAGAATATTAAGAAAGAGAAGAAATGCAATGGATAGAGTGTGTTGCGATAAATGTCTTTATAAGGGAAAAGAGCAAGTGATTGCTGCATAAATACTAAAACCAATTTTATTTAACATCTTTATTGATATCTGTAAGTGGAAGCACACAGCACACTAACCAAATATGCATGACACATTACTTAGGAAGTGCTGCAAATATCAGGAAGGACCCAGAAATGTTTAAAACCCCAGAAAGGCAGAAACAAAGTACTACCCAACAAATATATGCTAATGTCCTGGAAAAAGAGGTGGTTAAATTCTGCATTGAAGCTGCTGTTCTAGTGGTTTTTACAACATAGGCTGAAAGCAAATTGACTGTGCAACCCTTGCTTCCCATAGTGTGACACCTGAATATTTTGCATATCTCCTTTGAGACAGGGAAAGATATTAAAGCTTCACTGTGACGAGGTTAGTTCTTTGCAATGATGCAGCAAGGCAAGAATGCCACATTTGGCTTGCATTTATCTAGATAAGCAGGTGAATTATTACACTTTTCCCTCTCTAATTCCTACAGCCTGAGTCTTTCCCCACTTTTAAACCAGAAGGATCCTCCCACCGATCCTAAATATGAATTCTAATTAAAAAAGAGATCTCAGTGCAGGTTGATTGCTGTGTTTTACAAGTGATTTGTCTAAATTATGTGGCCTATGTATGAATAATTACTCCTTATCATTCAGTTTGCTCTCTAAAAAGATAGCTGAAAGCTAATTAGAAGCTGTTCAGTGGTTAGCCAGCACTGTCTTTGATCACTCCTTGCTTTTAAAGTTTGTGCCTGCGCCCATATTGCATTCCCAAGATGTTTTCATTTACCGTCAGGAAAGCGGACAAAATTAGATCACATCACAAGAAAGGAGTGTTGAGAGGATGAGTAAAAATCAATACAAAAAGAAAGGGTAGTTATATTTTATCTCACAAGTTTGAAAAAATCCCAAAACACAAATTAGGTACTTTAAAACTTTTAGTAAAGAAAGGAAATTTGTACAGTCCTTCCAATGTGCCTATGATCAAAACCACATCGTGGCACCCAAATATCCAGTGCTCATTGCTTCAATAGCTCCTTGTTAATTCACTTAACTCAAACATTGGAAGTTATGTTTGGGAAGCCCCACTCAAAATTTACATGGCCAACTGACTCAGAAACATCCCCCTGCTTCCATTAACTCTTTTTATATCTTCCTTTTGAAGCCTCATCACTCATGGAAAATGAGTCACTTGCAGTTTTTGATTTTGACAGGAACACCACAGGAAAGGCAGAGCCCTCACAGACAGAGTGGACAGAGGGTAGTTCCTGCAGCACACGCCAAAGATCTTGTGGATGCTCCTGTATTCAATATCACAGTAAACAAGGAAGCTATGTGGATGGACTCCACACCACTGGCCATTTGATACTTGATTATACTGCAAGCTTGCCAGCAAGCTTGCTGAATAGGCTTTAAAATATCTTATATGGCTCAGTGGTCTCATAATCCCCATTATACGAGACCTGGAACATCTCTTTTGGAATTCACCTCTGCTTTGCTCAGGGTAAGCCTGTCTTCAGTCTGAGCAAAACATATTGATTCCATTTGATTCTACAATACATCTGCTGCCATTACAGCTTTTACTGGGAGGAAGCTTCTCTATAAAGGGCAGCCTGCTGCCTGCCCAGCATTTATCAATTCCTATCTTCAGGGAAAAGGAGCTCATTAGCAATGTGCTGTGTGGAAGGTCTGGGAACAGGCAAACTGCATAACAAATGACAACCCATAAATTAAAAAGTAAAACATGCTGGAGCAGTGGTGGACAAATTTGACATCACAGCAGTGTCCCTGTCTATGCCTGGGAGTGAAGGAGGTCTGTGCTACGTTTGAAGTTTATTTGACAGAGTAAACAGTGAGTACTTCTCTTGCATTTGTCTTACAGAATTAGCAGTGTGGTTAGAAATCGCTCTTCTGGGAAAAGCTTTACATTTTATGTTCCACATCTTCTTGGGAATTGTTGGCACCTTTGTCTAAATCTTATCAGTAGGTTTTACCAGCTATCTCCTTCCTCACTCCAATTAGCATAGAAAGAAAAGAGCATTTGTCTTTTTCTTCAGGGGCTGAACAAGTCAGAGGAGCAGTAGATACTGGATGCATTACTGGAATTTTTAGATCCATAATTGCATGCAGTACACCCTACAGCACATATTTTGAGTTCCTGGTGCTCTCCAGCCTCAGAGATGTTCTACAACCAGGAGTATGGTAAGCAAGGGTGTGTATTTTAAATGGTGAGAGTGGCTGTTCTAAGTTTGCAACAGAAACTTGCTCACTTCCTTGACCCAAGTTTTTTCATACAAGGGTGTCAGTACTGCATCAGATCAAAGGTTCACCCAGCCATGTGGTGCCTCTGACAGCAGCCCTGGCAGCCAAGGAGAGGGTTCATCTGAATCTGAAGATACACCCAAAGACAAGTGTCAGGGGCACCACTGGCCCTTTGAACTTCCAGTCATATGGGGCTGGGGGCTTCACCATAGGGTTAAACAGTCCCCAAAGGACTAATTCTCTGTACTAGTTCCTTTTTAACCTGCTACACTTGCAAAAACACAGGCCCAAGGGTCATTTCTTCCTCCCCATCAGTTCACAGGGAAGAGAGAGACAGTCAGACCAGTCACTTGTCTCTGGCTGCTTGGCTGCAACACTTTTGGAAATTTCTTATGATTGCTGAGGTGGCACTGGAGAAAGGGGTAAGCAGGACTTCTGTTTTCATCGCGTTTAAAAACAAACTTCCAACACCATCTAAGCAGTCCGGCAGTAAACGGAATCGTATCCACTCTGGCAAGTCCTGTGTGGCAGATGGGTATGTCACATGTAAAACCACTGGTGCTTCAAAACAGGGTTTGATCCATGAAAGAACTGACTCCTCACAGACTGGCTCTGCTACAGAAAATTAAGCGGAGTCTTTCTCTAAGAGATTAGAAGGTGCTGAAAACAAGTTTGCTGGTCTGCAAATTAGCTGTGCTGGATATGTTGGCATGTTTCAGATGTCGTTCAAGGAAAATAAAGTGCTACAATACAAGATAGACAAAATAGATAATGAGGCCAGAAACAGGATTTCTAAGAATAGTTCTACGTGTCTGAGAAAACCAAAACAGGGAAAAGGGATGTTTGCTCTGCACAGTGGCCTGAGGACCTGTAGTACTGGGGGAGGACTGGGTGCTGGTTTCTTTGATCTCTGCCAGAAGAGCACCATGCAAAAAGCAATATATCCTGTGGGAGCTGGTTGCCCAGCATAGGGGGCCCTTCCACACCAATGGGAAGCTCCCAGAGGCTTTACTATCTCAAAGGTGGCTCAAGGATGGGAATGAACTCCCCCATCTGCTCCTGCCTTCTGCTGCCAGGGTCAGATATGGCTTTTTGACCTTGTCTTCTCTAACAATTCCTCATAAATTGTCAAAAAGCTGCCATGGGGCAGCATATTACCTTTGGGCTGGGGTGAGACTCTCCAGGGGCTGCTGTGGTTCATGGATGGCTGGAAAGCTCCATAAAGGGACAAGTGAGCCCCACAGCCTCATTTATGTGCTCTGATGTTTTGTGAAACTGACCCTCCTTCTTCCTGAACACAGCACCTTGTTGTTCATTTCACATACTAATTCCTCATTTCAGTCAACTCCAATACTCATCTAGAACTAGCTCTGAAGTCCTTTTCTGAGAATATTCATCTCAGACAAATTTAACTAGCAGATTATAATAACCAAAGTGAGAAGAAATTCGCAAAATCTGTTTTCTTTTGCACTCATGTTCCTCTGATATCAGCCTGCCCATTTTTCCCAATATCTATTGAGCATTTTTAAATTTAAGGTTATTATTCTGACACCTCTTGAGTTGCATCTGTGCATATACACAAATTTCTATTCTGAAATACTTTATTTTTTTTCCTTCCTGTTTGCTGTTTCTTCCCCTCTCTTTCCTCTGACCACATGACTGGGACCTGGTTCAGAAAGCATCTTCAGTGTCTCTAGCTGAGGGACCTCAGCGAAGCAGCTGTTTAAATTGCCCACATGGTTCCTGAATAGAGGCCAGATAAAATGCATGTTTAAGTCTTTCTGAGCCCGGGTGTTACAGTTGACAGAGGCACCGTGCACAGCCCTGGCACGGCAGCCTGTGGGAATAGGGAGCACTCACCTCTGTTGCAGTGCTAACAGCACTGGGTTTCTAATCCTGATGTGCTTTAATGTGGCATAAACAGAGACCTCTCAGTGCCTGGTGAACAAGAGCAGTTTTGGTGCATAAAGCAACTGCTCTACATTTACAGCCCCAATTCAGCTTGTTTAGATATCCACAAGTTGCATGCGAATAGGTTTGTTCCCGTTCCCCTGCCTCATTCTTGTCCCTTCTGTCACTGAATGCTGCTGCAGTGGATGACAAACAACTCCCCACATTAAAGGCAAGCTAAAGGTCATACTGCTGCTTTGTTCTGAAAGCACAGCTACTCCATTTCATCTGCTGCAAGAGAAGACACTGTCCTCTGCACAAGGATTCCGAGCTGAATCTGGATTATTTAGATACAGAGGGTAAGATGTGGGGGCATCATCTTGCAAATGCTCGAGGTACCAGATCCATCCCCTAAACCTTGAGCCCAGCTGCCCTGGTGCCAGCACTGTGGTCCACAGGCACCAGTGCTAGGCCTGGGGATGGCAGAGATGTTTTTTAAACTTTAGGAATTACTTCAGGAGGAAGGTATGGAGGGAGTGTTCAAAATTCAGAAACATCTACTTTGATGTTGCATGCTTTTCCCCTGTCATTCAAACACATGTTTTTTTGTTTAAGGATGATTAATATATTTTTAATGTTTTTCCTAACTGAAGGGAAGCCTGTGCTATATATTAACTGAGTCTAGAAAAACACCCCGTAAGCTCAGCTGGCATAAGTGGGTAGCCTGTATGTGATCTTTATTATGATTTTTCCTTAAGATCCTTGTCTTCTCATTTTTCAATGTTTCTTTTTGCATTTGTCACTGCCCTGTTTGAGGCAGCTTGTCTTCACTCCCATATTACTCCAAGTCCCAAGCAAAAGCCAACCCAGAACACCCTCTGAGAAAGCTTTGGCAAGTGCACGAATGAGCCAAGCTCCAGGCAGAGTTTTGCAGAACTCACAGAGCAGTAACTTACTGCCACTGCAGCTTGACTGGCCAAAAGGTCTGGGTTTGCTGGTGCCGGTTTCAGGGTGTTTGTCGGGTGTCTGGATTAGGGAACAATTTCACACCTGGCAGTGGCAGACCCAAAGCTGCTGCCCTGGCAGGGGAACAGGAGGTTTCCCCCAGCAATCCCAGGCCAGGGCTCATCTCCCCCTCCCTATCTGAGCTCCTGTCCCAGGTGAGCCCTTGCCTCCCCGCCACCTCCTGTGCATGGAAAGGCTGTGTCAGGGTCTGACCCTGAGTTTGGGCAGGTACAACCAGTTCCACTGAAGGCAGGGGGGTTATTTGGTCTCTCATGATGACATTTTGCATTTTTGAATATAGGTGATGCTTGGCACAAGAAAAAAACCCAGCAGAAGTTTGTCAGTAAACATGCAAAGTAAATAATTCCACAGCTGGAGTCACACTTGTTAAGCACTGGAAGTAGGAGAGGTACCAGGTTTAGCAGCAGTAGCTAAATCTGAGCTCAGCCTTTACAGGTCAGATGAAACAGCTGCTTAAATGTCCCAAAAAAATGACTGCTCCACTGGCATGTGGCACAAGCTGTAACATTTATCAAAGAAATAAACATGAGGTCCTCAAATCCATTCATTTCTATTCCTATCCTTCTCACCTTGCAGATAAGACAAAAAACCTCATTATATTTTACTTTCCTAAGTTTTATGGCTCTGACATATACTCAGAATGATTGCCTTTGCTGCTGTTAACTACCTGCCAGCACTCTTATTAAAGTTCATTTAGGAATAATCTATTACCGAAAAGGAAAGGTCCAAGTTTCAAGGATGGATTATTTAAATCACAGCATGCCGTTCTGCAGCAACAGGAAGACAGCCAGCTCCCCCCACCAGCACCTTTCAGAGCTGCTCAGTGGGGGAAGAGGCTGCCCTTGGGAAGGTGGATTGAATTTCCAGATGGAAAACTAATGGCAAAAAACTCAGGTCACCACAGCTCTGGACAAGTGCAAAAGAGCAATATTTCACTCTAATTTGAAGAGCTGCATAAAAAGAATACACGTTCTGCACTCTCCCTTAAAAACTACCCAGATAAATGGAATATTTAAGAAAACATATGCCGTGCAATTTTATTTGCATATGGAGCATTCTTATTTGCATTTATAAAACAGAAATAAAAGTCAAGATACAAACATAGGCAGAATACAAAGTACAAGGCTACTCTAAACTAGGGCAATAATGCAGATATCCGTTTTTCTTTTCTTCGATTCTTTAAAAAATCTAGAAAGTTAAATGTATGCTTGAATGAAAGTTTAACAAATATTGTCATTTATGTTACTATCCAAGTACCTTTGATGGTTCACTTAAAATATTTCTCATCTAGATTATGTTTTAAAATGCGTTTTAAGTGTAAATATTTTTAGGAGAACAAAACCAACCAAAAAAAAAATCTAACGGAATAAAAGGGGAAAAAAGTCAAGTCATGTTGACTGACACACAAAAGGTAGGCTTTGTTAATGTTATATTCATTACCCCACAAAATGTTTTACAGGAAGTGTAGTAAATCCACCACAGATGTGATAAAGATTAAAACCTCTTTTAAAGCAAATCTGTCCTTTAAAAATAACCCAAAAGGTATGTGCAACATTTCTCAGCAATTTTCCAAATAAATAGCTGATGAAACAAACTCAATATTAAACTGAAGCATTTCATAAATTCTATGTAAATACAATCCTGTAAATCAGGATGAAAATCACAAGCTCCCTATTTTTCCCTTCACCTCCTAGAGATATTAAAAAGCACTTAAAAGGTAATTTGGAATGGCAGCCCATTTGCTCCAGCACTGGGCTACCACCACGACACACAAACCCACTCACAGTGCAACACACTGCAAGGAAAATATAAGCACTTCGTTTCCCTCAGAGCACTAGTTAAATTTAGAAAGATTATTTTGAAATACAAGTATCTAAATTAAGAGTACATTATTTGATACAATTAAGGGAGGAAATGTCACAATTTTTCTCCATATTTCATTTTGGGTTTTTAATAGAGCATCCTTAGATGAGCCAGGATTAAATATTTGCATTCAGCACACCTGTAAATGCTCCAGCTGGGTCCTGTCAACCCAAACACCACAAACAGCTTGCAAAATTCTGATTGCTAAATACAAATTAAATCAGAATTAACATTTTTCCCTACAGATTTATATAACAGTGCAGTGGAGTTAAATAAGGCTTTAAAAATAAAGAATCAAACCAGCCCCTTCATCATGGTAATGTTGTATTTCATTCTCCTCCCTGCAATTTTTGATTAGGGTTTCTTCCATTCTCCTATACGTTTAACCAACACTTTAAAGCAGTTAGTAAAGGAGTATTTAGACAAACAACAGACAGTCAGAAGAAAACACACAGATACATTTTGCTATAACTTTGTAAGGTATGGTATAACCTGATCAGTGCATACCACTCCCACACATGAGAGTTACGGGAGAATACCAAAATGCTGAAATGGTGCAGCTGAAGAGCAAAAACACCCTTGGGACTCAAACCTGCAAACATTTGTTCCCATGATTAACTATTCTGCCATAAGGAATTTAGTTTGAATCATTAAGAGTACTCAAAGTACCAAAGTTTAATACATACATAAGTATTTACATGCTTGGGCGTTGATGTGACCCAAGGAAACAGCAAAGAAACTCAGCTGGGGGTTTTTTTTGTTTTGTTTTTTTTGGGGGGTTTTTTGTCCTCAACTGAGCTGATTCCCATCACTTACAGAAAGGATTTTTTCAGGAAGAAGACCGATCATTGGGCGGAAGCTTTCCCTGGGGACTCAAAATTTTAAATCAGATTTTAACTTTGAAGAAAAAGCTATCTCTCTTCCAACAAAAGCAGTGTAAAGAGAACACGTGTGCAGATCGGAGCCCATAAAACAACCATATATAACATTAAATATTTGCTTATCTTCTTATGTTAGCTTGGCAAGTATTAAATTTGCTACTCATGACTACTGCTGACATTCCAAGTTCATGCCAAGAAATGTATTTACTACCACACACTGCCATCTTTTATATAACATACGTGTGTTTATGTGCTTATACATATATGCATACACCGTCAAAAAAGAGCAGTGCCACAAATAATAAATCAAGTGAAAGTAATATTTAACCCACACACCCCAAACTTGCTAATAAACGCGTGCAATGTATAGACAAAACCTATGCTAGACTTTCATCATGATGTAATTGCTATTTCAGATCAAACTGAGAAAATTAACATGCCAGCCAAACTAACATGAAGTAGGCTAATTTGGCCAAAACATTCAATTTCTCACTTTCTTTCTGCAATAAAAATATTACTGAAAAATTCCAATTATGCAAATAAGGTAGGAATAAATAAAGTGTTAAAAATATAAATCAGTTTCAATAGAAGAGGAACACACAAGGGCATGAACTCTGCTCCTCAACCAGGTCAATTCTCTGCTGAGAAAAATAGTGCACAGATCAGGGGATTCCGGATTTCAGTGCCCCAAATCCAGCATGGTGTGTTACAAGGTAAAAAAACCCTTTCTTTTCTTAAAATAAAGCAGTGCAGTAAGTATCTAAACCTAAATGCTTAATAAATTTTCCCCACGGATGACATACATAATTTGATACATTAAATCATACATTTCCTTCAAATTCCAGTATTTGAATTGAGTTGTGATCAGCTATTTCTCCACAGGAGCTTGAACAGACATCAGGTTCACTCATCTATGACTGAGCTACTTTCTAAAAGCATTAACCAAGAACCGAGCATGCTTCCAAAAACTTCTCTGATGCCCCATGTCTCCAAAAGAACACCAGCCTAAGTGATGCCCAGGGTGCAATAGCCACGTCATGGACTCAGACAGAGCCCAGGCCCTGGGAGATATTTGCATTCTCGGATGCTCAGGGGGTGGGATGTGGTCAGTGCTGAGCTCAAGAACCAGGATTTACCTTTCACTTCTGCACCAGGGCTTGAAAGGACTCTGCATCCAGATGCTCAGGGGTGTGCTGTGCTGGTACCAGATGTGCTCTGACAGCACTCGTGGGCTGTCTTTGTTTTGTTCCACAAAAAAGCACACCTACTTGTGTAAAGGGGTTCATTTTCACCTGCTGAAACACTGCCTGGAGTCACTGGGAGGGACACTTGGTATAATTTAGAGAAGTTAACCAAGCCCCAAAGCAGTTATGAGCAGAGACTGCCATTTCTACACCATTTGTGCACCCATGTATTGTCTGAGTTCCTTCAAGTCTGGCACAGCTCAGCTGTATCTGAGCCTGGAGCCCTGCAAGAGCTGCAGTGGCTTGTAGGGCTCACATCATGAAAACCAGCAGAAAGGCCAGTATGCTCCTCATGTCACAAATGTCTCTAACCAATATCAAATGTTTATATAGTCCAAGACCACATCAATTCTACAAATTAATGTAAAGTTCAACATAAAAGAGAAAATCAAAACATTTGGGTCAATACACAAAATTCCACAGAGTGCACCCTCAGGATTTCCTCTAATGAGATAGAGCAAAATGCCCATAAAATGTGGACAGCTGGTAATAACATCATGGCAAAGAAGCCTCTATGGATTGCTTAGAAGCTCAAGTACATTTCAATTTAAAAATGCTTAAGTAAACTACATAAACTTAGTGCAAATCCTATTTCCTTCCAAATTAGAAAGGGTTATTACTCACAGGGAGACTGGAATATTCAGTTTTAGAATTTATTTGCATAAGAGAGATATATGCTAAATTTTGCAATATACAGTGTTAATAGTATATATATAAATAAGCCTTTATAATTTCTCATCCTGCTCCTTTAAGTGTTTCTTAAATCAGCAGAACGAGAGGCCTGGATGTTAGCAGTCCTGAGGAAGCAGGGCTCCCTGTTCCTCCTGTGAGAGCTCTGCAAATCTCAGGGCTCCCCACAAGGTACCCATGGAGCAGGAATGCTCCCTGGCCTGCTGGGAGCTGGTGGCTCCTGTCCTGGCACAGCTGTCCCTGCTGCACACACACTGCTTTCCTCTTCATGTGAAGCTCTCATAATCTGACCTAATTTAAATTTAACCTGGAAATTGCAACCACCATTTCAATAATACACTAAAGTCAGGACTAGACGAGCAAACTATTGGTTCCTGTCTGCCTTTCCAGATACAAGCCAGCTACAATTTCAGAAACAAAGTGGACAAAAAACTCTCATGCCGACACCAAACATAAGAGCTGTCAATGGACCAACAGTAACTTCTGTAGTGCAAATTTCAAAAATCAGCATTTCAGCATAGAGCTCGCAAAAAGCATCCATCTGTCTAATGAGAAAAATCCATTGTGGGGTTTTTAAAATTCAAAGTCTTTTATCAGCCCCTGAGAGGTATTAGGAGTGCATTGGTGATGTTCTGGCATAAAGTCACCAAGAAAGTAGCCTAATCAGCCATTGGAGAAGCTTTAACCAATATTTTGGTGTTCTTGGGTTCTCCAGAGATATCAAAACCTCTGTCAGGCTTCATTGATGTTTGCAGCAGGATAAATAGCAGAGGGAAAGGGATGCATCCCATCCCTGAAGTCCTGAGTGTCCCCTGAGGGAGCAAGCCCCCGATTACACGTAGGCAGAGAGACACAGCAGAGACAGCAGTGGCTGGGCCAGTCACCTCCCTCCCCTGCTCTGCCTCAGCGACCTGAAAGGAGGTTGTAGCAAGCTGGGGGCCAGTCTCTTCTCCCCAGTGACAAGAAATAGGATGAGCGGAAATGGCTTCAAATTGCCCCAGTGGATGTTTAATCCCCTAATTTCATATTTCTAATTGGAAAATTTCTTCCCCAAAAGCTTTTCAAGCACTGGGACAGGCTGCCCAGGCTCCACCAGCAGTGATGCAGTTGCTGCCCCTGGAGAGATTTAAGAGATGTGTAGATGTGGCACACGGTCTGGCGGTGGCCTGGGCACTGCTGGGTTAGTGGTTGCACTTGACAATATTAAAGGTCTTTTCCCACCTAAGTGATTGTGTGAGACACTGAGCACGGTGCCATTCGGCCTGGAATGTCCCTTTGGCCAGTTGGGCACAGCTGTCCCTGCTGCGTCCCCACCCAACTTCTCTGGCCCCGCCCAGGCTACGCCTCGTCACAGCAGGAGAAACTGAACAGTTCTTGGCTAGTACACACACTGCTCAGAAACAACTGAAAACATCAGTGTGGTATCAGCATTATTCTTATCCTAAACCCAAAACACAGCACTGTACCAGTAGTACTAGAACAAGATTGACTCAATCCCAGGTGAAACCAGGACAACAGGAATCCCATCCACAGACAGTTTCTTCCCTGCACTGGCTGGCCGTAGTGGGTACCAGAGCAGCAGGAGGAGACGTGTGGGAGCTATGGCAAGCAGCTATGGAGCAATCTTCTTGTAAGAAAAAATTCAATCCTAGGCTCTGAATCTACACTTGTATGTGTTCTGAGCTTTTAAGAACATTTGGCTATATTTTAATATATGTAATAATTTAATTGTAATAGCTGTCCGTGGGATGTGTGTTTTGTATAAAGAAGTCTCAGACGAGGTCTTGTCATTTGGGGGATTTGGTTAACAATTTCCTGGAAATTGTTACTTGAAAAATGACTGAGTTACTGAGTGTGCAGGTGACTGTCACCTGCAGGGTTATGAAAGGGTCACCAAAATCATTTATAAAACATAAAAAAAAGAAGAGACCGCCTCTCCTCAATTTCAAGCTGATGAATGACATATGGGAATGTGCCCTTAAACAAATAAACAAAACAAAAACAAAATTAAAAAAAGGTTCCTGATTAAATAATGAGCTATTGCCTGGAACAGCAAAAAGGCATAAACAAATACAGTGACTGTGAGAGCTAAAATGAGGAGAGAAAACTCTTTCAGTAAAGAGCAGGATCCTCTCCAGAGCACGAGCTGGGAGCAGTAAGCCGAGCCCACGTCATCAGTATGGTTGGCACCCGCTACTACTGAGGCCATTAGTTACTAAAATGTGCTGACGTTTTTTAGCACTGACCCAAGTTCCTTCCATCTCCTGGAGTGCATTCTCCCCTCTTTTTTTTTTTTTTTAATTGTTGTGGGTTGGTTTGGAGTTTTTTTAAGCAGCAACACAAAGAGTTGAAACAGGCTGATACGTTTGATGATTACATGATGTGATGTGATTGTGATGGTCACATTTTGATCTCTTGCTTCAAACAAAAGATGCACACCTCGCTATCAAAATAAAGTGAACTTTGTTCAACACTACTTGCCTGACTTTCCCTTGCCTTTTACCCTGCGTAGTCACACAGAACTGAGCCAACAGGATATAAAATATTGCCCAACCAGAACTGTCCACAATGCTGACATTTGATATTGCCTCTGCTTCTTCCTGAAGTCATTTTAGAAATGTCCTTTCCACCTTAGTCTTCTTTGTAATATTAAAGTCATTTAAAAAAGAATAACAGACTCCCATCTAAGTCACACTGTCAGACTAGCAAAGTCATTTTTCTAGGACAGCTTCCCTTCTTTGTCAAAGGACAGCAGGCTATGGCAGGTCCCAAAGCAGGGGACTGATTTGCAGAAATGTTGTGTGCAACGAGGAAACCCTTCTCTGTTAGGAAAGAACAGCTGCAGCTGCTACAGGGATGTCATCATTATGTGCAGTATTCTTTTAAAAGGCTTACTTGTGATATCAATGTGCAACAAGGAGCTTCCACACCATCTGTATTTTAACATTGCCCAAGCAGAAGTAT
Organism: Cyanoderma ruficeps; assembly: GCA_008694505.1. Lineage (NCBI taxonomy): Eukaryota > Metazoa > Chordata > Aves > Passeriformes > Timaliidae > Cyanoderma > Cyanoderma ruficeps. Next base: position 6,010,903 of record VZDJ01000040.1, read on the forward strand.
GTCAATGTATATATATTATTCATAGGGATTCCAAACTTTTAGATATCTCAATCTGGGAAAACAAACAGCATTCCCCCTGCTCCCTCCAAGCTTCCCATTTCCTATTCCTGCAAGGCAATAAAAATACTTGCAAGTTTTTGGACACTCTCCTATCTTTTCTCCTGTTTGAGGAGAAAAATAAATGTTCCTCAGATTCCTCATAACAGAGAGAGGTTTAAAATAGTTTCTAAAAGATTTTATAGCATCTTAAAATATTCTCTTTTATCTTTTATATTTTTCTTACAGTGTCTGTAGATTATGGGCTGAGTTTTAAAAACCCCTGGGTGCTACTTTTGGATTTGAGAGTATGCATATGGTGCACACATTTCCAACTAAGTGATGACTTCCATGAGACGTAGTACTACATGTGGGTGGGATGCTGGCAAGTAACAGATTTTAATGTACAATTCAAATAAGGGCATGAAAATCCAAGTTCTGCAATAAAAGAAACATGTCAAAATTCAATGGGAGAAATTTAAAGTTATTTATTCTGAGCCTTCAAAAGAGCTGGGAATTTTGGTTCTGTCCTGAGGCTGCACAAAACGGCTACATGGAAAATCTGTCTCCAACCAAATCTGCCCAGAACTGCAGGCATCAGGCTGGTTTTGTGATGTCATCTAGAGTATTGTTTCACAGAAAATATGGAATTGATTGCATTTTGCTAAGTGAAGTGGAAACAAAGCGATTTCTTATGCTCAGATGTAATCACTTCAAAATTAGGCCTAATACATCTTTCTGCCCTCAACAGGAACCTCTCTACCTGTCAGTGCCTCCTGCAGCCTCCTCCAAGGTGTGCTGATATCCCTGTGCCAGGCAGTAGCCCTGGCCACAGTGGGATGGGGATTCTGTAGTCTTTAGAGCTGGAGTGGCACCACTACCCAAAGTGTTTGCCCAAGGCACTAACATAATTAGAGATGGTTCTGATCATTAGTGCTGGAGAAGCAGTTATATTGTTTAGCAATTTATCCAGTAAAGCAACATGCTCAGCTCTGTACAGTACATAGCTCACATTTATTTCTTTCCCCAAGGAAAGTATAGATTGACCACACCACGAAATGTACTGTGACTGGGACATTGTGTCCCAAAAATCTTGTAACATGCACTGGTCTTTGTTGGGTAGACACTGTTACTGAACTGTGTTGTTGCTCTATGTTAATAAAATATTTTTAGGTCTTTAAGGGTGCTGACAGAATAGCACATAACAGATAACCACCAGATTCTTGAAAGCTTAGCGTCAAGTTTGTACAGATCCAAGACAAAAGTCTTAAAGGAAGTATTTATTATAAAGACAGTTCCTGAAGAAAGAAAAGTAGAGGTCTGTTTACTACAAAACTGGGAAGATGTTCTTGCAAATGGAGAGGGTGGGTGGTGACAGCACAAGCCATAGGAACGTAAGTGGGAGAAGGATGAAGAATTTGGGGGATGTGGTATCACTCAAGAGCAAGAGGTTCTGTAAAACTAATGAGACATGCAGAGCCCTAAAACCACATGCTATTACCCAGGGATCAAATCCCACAAACATCCCATGCAATTTAAGAAAATCATTTTTTTCTCATCACATCTAAGACATACAGTGTAGTAGGAAAATAGTGTCTCCTTTTTTTTTTTTTGCTTGGCACACAATCAAAGTCTCCCATGAAGTCAAAGAAAAGCACCTCCACCCTAAACTGAGGCTTCTACATGGGAAAAGAAAATATGTTTCCTTCATTGGTTATTTCTACCAAAGAAAGCAGAAACCAGGTGGGAGACGCACAGAGCCATCAGCTCTTCCCATTCCACTTTAATTAAGCTGGAATTCAGCCGGGACATTACTCTTGCAACAATGCTATCAAAACCTGAGGTGATCCAGTCCAGCCCCTACAGCAAGATGACACTTTTGGAAGCCCACCACTTCCTCAGGCTCCCATTTCCCCTGCCTGGGAAGGGCTGTGCCTCCCAGTAGCCCACTGGGCCGGGCCTTTGGTGGCTTCCCAGCAAACGGTGCAGGCCCGGCCTCGCCCTCGCCTGGGAGCTGGCGGCTCCCCGGCCAACAGGGAATGGCTGCAGACTTGAAAGACGCTGCTTAAAAGACTCTCTCATGTTTCAGCTGACCATGTGTTTTCTCTTAGTACCCTGTGAGTTCAAATACCTCTGTATAACAGAAGTCAGACTGAAAAGGCATTGTGCATAAAATAATTCTTATCCGCGTTGGTACGAGTCTTTGTGCTCTTTAAAAGCGTATACGAGTAGGCAGGGCCCTATTCGCACTGCTTGGTCCGTAGATTGTATCTTGTTCAAATTCAGTGATAAAAAAAAAGGCGTTGTAAAGGTTTTCTTTTAAACCTGATATGTAGCAGCACAGAAATATTTAACAACATCCACACCATTCATAGGTAACCATCTTTTGAGAAAGACCAGATCTCTCTCTCTCTCTCTTCCCGTGAAACACTGCCAGCTCAAGTGAATTTGCCAACAGCAAGATCAGGCTCATGGGAATGACAGTCTGCAACAGCATCCTACCAGGTCCTAAAGCCATCTCAATCCACAGGTGATTAAAAAATATAGATATATAGATATATTTATAGATACATAGGTATATAGATATATAGATGTATAGATGTATAGATGTATAGATATGTAGATATATGAAGTAGTAGTCCTGAAGCATTTCAGTAGTATTGAAGAATGCAAATGTACCAGTTGCAAGAAATCAGAAATATGCCAACAAGGTGTGTGTGAACACACCTTAATTCAGAAAAAGTATTTTTTGTCTCTGATTTGCATTACTTATTTAATGGTACTGGTTTTACAGTTTATTTAACGCACTCAGCTTGCCAATAAATGAATAATCACTGAAGTAAAACTTCCACACAGAGTGAGCCGTCACTGTAGCAAAATAAGTTGGCATTGATTCATCTCAGAAACTGGGACTTCTTGTAGACAACAGCTTAAAAAAGAATTTTGATTAAATAGAGAGGCTCACATGTTACTATGCTTTCCTCAAAGTTAGTCATTGTCCACAAGTAAAAAACTCCTGCAGCACTCCTCAAAGTCTTTGCATTTATACTGCAACCTCTGGCATTTTCTCACAGACATCATTTAGGACAATGTGGTGGACTCTGCATATTTGATCTCATCATTTACTTACCACACTAAACCAGTTGCTCACTCATTGACATGGCAGTGAAGGAGCAGCTGAGAGGTGTCTTCACTGGTGCTTTTAGGTACTAACACATGGAAAGCTGTAATCTTCTGGTGGAGACTTTCCAGCCTTACAGACACATGGTCTAAAATGAACTACAAACACACACTTTCCTCCAGGCACCCTCAGTCCAGGGGGGTGCAGCAGGTTTGCTTTCAAGGCTCGGGAGCCTTTTGGAGCAGAGCCCCACTGTACAGCACTGTCCTTGCTCCACATCCTCCCCCTCGCAGCCTTGGCATGCCTTTGCCACCGCCATGTACTCTCTTTTTTTCTCTTAAGAACAAACCATAATACAAACAGGATTGCTGACAGTGCCCACAGACTCCAGCCTCCTGCAGACCCATGCTTAGAATAATGTCAGCCCTTAGGGATTTAGACAGTCATCCATACAGGTTTGAAATAACTTCTCCCCAACCTCTCTCCTGCTTAGTAGCCAATGCCCAAGAGCCAGAGAGGACAAGGATGTGTTTTGAGGCAGAAAAAATAATAATCTCTTAGGCTACCAGGAGTCCTTCCCCCAGACCAGGTCAGTAGGGCTGGGGGAGCTTTACTCCTGCACCATGGGGCACTGGGCTGCTGAGCCACCTGAGCAGACCACATGCAGCAGCTCACAGCTGCCAAAGCCTTGGGGAGGGCAGCACAGGGGAGGGTCCTATCCTCTATGTGCAGCTTAATTTCCCAGTTTCTCCTAATCAGCCTTAGTGAAGCACCTCACTGCTGCAATCATATTATTCTGAGTACTGACTCCACCCCTGGGTTGTGCCGTGGACTTCCCTTAACAGTCTGAGAAACACAGTGTGTATGACCTGATGGTCTCCTATGGAGTTTTGGAAACTCTGAATTCTTGTAAAGCCCACATTAACATCCTACTGTCATGAAAATTTTTATCATTAAAAAAAATTCCAGTGTCATGAAAGCATTTGCAGTAATTATTTCCATGTCAGAACAACGTTTACAGAGGCATTTTTCATTTGATAAAAATCTACCTACCTACTTTGTTAAGTGAAATGTTCCCAAGCAAAGACAAGCCTGACTCAAGAACAGCAAAGATGACTAGAGCTTGTATTGCTTGTATTTGAGCCAGAAACAATTAGTTATAAGATGGTTATTAATGAGTACCTTTAATACTCTGACTCAGCCTTCTGTGTGTTTCTTTCCCTTATACTCCAGCTTATACCATCCATCCCCTCTGCTCACACAGAAACCCGAGACTGGCAGCCTTTAAGAAGCATGGTAGCTGGGAGAGTTAGAGGTATATTCCAGATCTCATGTATTAAATTCCCTCAGCCTGCTGACCTCTTCTGTTCCCAAGGAAAATGCAGGCTGCATCACCAGGCAGGACTTCAAAATGATTAGGGACAGGGAGCAGACACCACTGCACCAGTATCTAATTTCTTTCCTCAAAGAAAGAAAACCTATAAGACATGCTTCAGTTCTCCTTCGCAGCTTTTCTGGAGCACAACATGTTCTGTGTTGCCATGGGTTATGAACACGAGTTAGGGAAATTAAATAAGCACCTAATCCAAGCACCACTCAGTTAATTAATGCTGTGCTGTTAACAGGGCTATAACTGCATGTGTTTCGTGAGAATTAACAAGATTTGTTTGCATTAGCATGGTCTTAGATCTCCCAGGTGACAGCAGGAACCATGAAATGGGGATTTATGCTCTGCCCTGGCCACTGCCAGCAGTGCCCAGAGGGGCTGGGCAGGGACACTGGCAGTGGCCTGGGGGCTCTGGTTGTCACCCGTCAGCTCCAGCTCAGAAGGGCACAGCTTGCACCCGCTGCTGGAGCCCACTGCACCTCGTGGGGGAACTGCTGATGGCTTGGCACAGACAGAGGGGAGATGACCCTCTGGCCTCCTAATTAAATGGACTAGAACTGAACTTCCAACAAAAATAAACACAGCAAGTACACAAATCAGCAACACTTGCGTGACTTTATGAAGACAAAAATCAAATTACTTCAAGATGATCTTTACAATTACGTTAGCAAGTTCAGTAGAGCATCGAAGTTGACAGCTGCAGCTTTGTGTGGTGAGGAGCCACAGAAGGCGGTGACAGAGCTGCTCCTCAGCCAGGCTCAGCCCCTCTTCCATCCTTCAGCCACGACTCACACGAGTGCCATGAAGATTTTCATTGCACAGGACTGGGAAGAAAGATAGAAGCGGAGTTCTGCTTTGTGCCTGGCGTTGGTTAGGCGAGACTACTACTGTCAGTTCATGATTCCCACCAGTTGTCCCTCTTCATTGTTCCTCTCCCCAACTTTGCAAACTCCTTCAAATACAAGGTTTATAGCCTTGACAACCCATTTAATGTGGACTACACAAGGATTAGCCAAATGACACTGGCCACGTTACGGGGCAGATTTTTGTAAATCTAAGATGAGGTCCACATATTACTCTAGTTTGCTCATTTGCAAACATCTGTAGCAGAACACAGTGATCTTCCACTGAAAAAAAACAAACAAAAAAACCTCACACAAATGGAGCCAGTTCCATTTGTTTTCCATATATGGGAAGAACTCTCTCTAAACAAATTTAATTCTTGACTCCAAGTGGAATTGAAGATGCTTTTCAGATAAGAAGTGGTAAAATAAAATCACAAAAGATCACAGAAGATGATGTTGTTATTCCCTTCCTGCAGCATTCATCTAATTTTATGTTTCGCATTGGGGCAGTTTGGCCTTCTCTAAGACCAGAAAGACAGCAGACAAACAGCAGTTGAGCAGTGGTTAGACTGCACTCATGTAACCCAGCAATCATAACTCAAAGGGGAAAATGATTTCCTGTCAGAAATATAGACTGGAACTGCCAAGAAAATCTCTCCAAAGCTACAAACTTATCACCATTCACCCATTAGACTTCTGATGAAGAGAAAAGTCAAAATTGCACTGCTTAGTAAACCATGGATGGAATACCATGTGGAGAGAAAGAAAAGAAGACATAGCCATGAAGTCAGCTTGAGTTCTAGTAAATACTTTGTTCTGAAATCACAATTCCAAAAAAACCAGAGAAGTAGGTAAAAATACAGTCACATTTACAGCCTACCCACTGTGACATTTTTTCCAGACAACTGGCAAGATTTCACTTTAGCTACAGAGCCATGTCTTAACAATCCTGTGGATTCACTCATCTCTCTGCCCTTGGTGCCAGAACATTCATGTGTGATGAGGGCTTGGGTTGGCTTCAGGGCACGATGCACATGGTGAGCAACCCAGGGACACAACCTGGGAGCAAGTGCCTGCCTGAGGGTTCAAACCTCCCCAGCTGCACTCCAGCTTCCATCAGGTTTATACTACAATTAAATTTTTTTCAAAATGAAATAACCAAGAAGAGAAGGTTTGAGAAGTGACATCCCCTGGGCTTTTCCAGAAGTATTTGCCCAATGACAGCTGATTTCTCTCTCTGGGAAAGAGTGTTCTGCTCCTTTGGTACCAACAGTGGGAAAAGGGAAAAAAGCCTGCACAGTGTGATTTCCTGATTAAGCTACTCATAGCCTGTAACCTTTTTGGTCTGCTCCAATTTATTTTGTTCTATTGTGTTTTTCTTTTTGCAGTTTCTTCTGCTGAATCCAAAGGAGATCCAATATATAACTGAAGGCTTGGTTCATAGTTACATTATCAAAGATTTTCAGATGCGAAACCCTTGTCCATTTTTTCACACTGGCATCCACAGCAGATAAAGCATCATTATTAATGCATTATCCAATGTGTTATTTCAATGTCTCAAAGAAAAACAGACTGGAAATTCAATTATCTACTGCCACAAGTCACTTTGTTATACCATGAAAACAAAACACAAAGCAGATTGAGATTTTCTTTTTTCATAGAGCTCCAGAACACAAAACTTATCAATAAATGAGAAACACAGTAAGAGCTGAATCTAACTATAAATTCTGACATATATCCACTTATAATGATTAATGACTAAGAAAAAGAAAAGAGAGGCTGCATGCACAAATGCCAGCCTGAATTGACATTAAGACATACAGCTATTTAAAATATTTTCCCTTCTAATTACCTGTATCTTACTACGGCAAAATATTCACCATACAAAACCCTCTCTCAAAGGCAGCAGGCAGTCAAATAAGCTCTGAAAAATCAATTCAAATGTCACAAAGTAAAACAGCACTGCTGTTTCTTCCATAGAAAATCCAAATAAAGCTCATTTACTTTTTCTTGAGAGTATAAGACAAAGGTATTAACACCACAGCAGAGTTTTTCTATAGCAGTATATGAACAAAGAGACTGAATGCCCCAACCTGCAGTCACTACCACAGCCTCCATTATATTTGTTATATTTCAGTGAGAGCTCAAGGACAGAGTTGTGGCCACACTAACTCAGCTTGTTCACCATTTCAAGAATGATCTCCAAAAGACATAAAAAAAGACAGAGTGCACTAGTAAATAGCTTTCAGGATATGCCACTTTGTTCACTACTTTCCAAGGACCAAAATTATTTTCCTGCGCAGAATGGCTGATTTTAAGACAGCTTTACAGCTAAGGCATGGTCCTTCACATCCTACAGGACCAAGAGAGCAGCTTGCACAGACCAAAGCCACCGAGGACACAGTTCCTGGAGCTGTGCAGGCTGTTTTTGAGGCATGGGAGGCAGAGTCCAGGTCACGCCATGGGTCCCAGCAAGGCCACATCGAGCATAAAGCAGGTGCCTAGTGACAGAAAACAAACCCCATCTATTAATGCCACTGAGACAAGAAGTTTAACAGCATGTTTGGGGATATCAAGGTGCCCTCTTTGCTGTCCATGACCATACAGGATGGAAATAGTATCACTTGTCACTGGTTCCATGCCACGTAGCACATCTGGGATCAGGGTGTTGGCCGTGTTTGTGTTATGCTCCCAGCAGGAGACGTTTTGCTGGTAGAGATCATGTCAGCACTGCTAGAGATGAAAACATCCAAAATAGTGTCCATGACTGGCAACTTTTATTTTGCAACATATGTCAAACTCCTGCCTGTGACGTGGCACAACTAGCTAGTGTATGATGTAAGGGCTACAGCACATATTTTAACATACAATGCAATTGTCTGGGAGAAGTCAATGTGACTCCCCACTGTGAGACACATTTCATGACAACCAAACCCTGAAAAGTGCTCTTGCTCACTTAAAACTGAGCTGAAAGGGCTTCTCACAAGGCGGGACGCACTGGGCAGAAATTTCCAGAAGAGAACTGTAAATGGAAAACCTTTAAGCAAATGCCAATATTAACCAAACTGGATGCGGAATTACCCGCATGGGTTGGGCCTCCTCCGAGTAATGAAGCAATTCCCTTAGAAATGCCTCTGTATGTTCAGAGCCTGCTCTTAGAGCAGATTAGCCATGTTGTCATCTTATGTGAATACCAGTACTTGCTTGTGAAAACGGATAAAGACCACACCAAAATGACTCCAGTGAGGGGCTCTCAAAAGCACTCCTAACCTCAGGGATGCTGTTGTACCAGCAAAAGGAACCTGCAAAATGCAGACTGGCTTCCCAAGGCTGTTTTACTGCAAAGCAAAAACACAGTACACAAAATTGAAACAAAGCAAGGAAACACTTCCATCAGGCCCCAGCATGGTGAGACAGTTCCTCAAGGAAAGAAAGTCCCTTCCAACATGGAGCTTAGGAAAAAATCACATGTGATGTGAGTCATCTTCCCATTCAGACATGAATTCAGTTTATCCTTGCTGGAAGGATGATCTAACCCTTACCTTCTCCAGACTTTCTCCACAGGGGATCCAGGCACAGGGTAGAGAGGAGCTCGGTGACAGAGGTGAAAACAGGAAGGAAAAACATACACAAACACACAGAAAAGCGATAATTCTGGAGCTTTCCACCAGGAAGCCCTGTGCCACTGCACAGCAACAAAAATAACCCTGGGGTTCACTCCCTGCTCCAGCTCCCTGTGAGGAGCCACTTTAAAGCTTTTAGAACATTTGCAGAGTTTGAGAGAAATGTTTTTTGTTTAACTTCAGCTACTTCAGAAATGCCTGGGGCCTGAAGAAACATATTTTTGGATTGCTCCTAAAGAACAGGCTGAACTTTGAAGTTTGGGGAATTTTTTTCAGATCAAATGTTAAATTAATAAACACCAACATGACAAATCGGTCTGAGAACTGGGGAAAAAAAATTCACAATCACTAAAAATTCTTCTTGGATTAATTAATTGCGGCATATTGTTACTTACTCTAATATGTTGATGGGTCTTGCACTTCAAGTCCAGCAAGCCACGCTGCATATGTGTTTTTGTATCCCAACTAAGCACTTTCCATATTATTGCCTATTTTTCCCTACAATATAAAAGGCGTATCATCACCAGTGTAGCCTGGGTAAGAATGAGATCATAGCTAGTTTACTTATGGATGGTTTAAGAAATGCACACAACAGTTCAAAGCAGCTGGAATCTAAAAGACTTTGTACACAGCTTATTTATAACAGAAATTTCATCAATGCCACTGAATTTACCTTGCACTTTCTTGTTAATTGTGGTGTCCCCACGTGACTTATTTTCCTTTCAGCGTATTGCAAGAAACGGCCAGATAAGGAACCCTGGAGACCTGGGGAAGCCACGGGCCAGTGGGCTGCAAGCCACACACCAACTATTAATTACAGCCATGTGGTCAGAGCCCTCTGCTAACACTGCAAATAGGAACAGCACTGTGCCACATCCACATTTTTGTATTCTTGCCTCAATTTTCCTCACCCTATTTTCAGAAGGAAAACCGTGATTCATTTCTAATAGGTGCCCTAGTAAATAATTAAAAAGCGATAATGTAAAACAACCTCCCTCTATAAACAATGGTAAACAACAGTTGGCTCACTGCTCTAGTTCCTTACCATCCCAGACAACTATAAGAGGGGGAACTAGTCAATATTCTTTCCTGTAGGTTTTAGGAACACTTTTTTCAGCAATGTGAGGACTGTGTTTCATTAGCAATCCAGAATTGTATGTGCAGGGACCACTGGAGCAAGTTTTCTTCTCCCAAAATTGCTTATTTATTTAAAAAAAAATAGTAAAACCCACCCTCTTGGATCCTATCCTATTCTCATTAACACAAGCCAGGTTAATTGCACCAGGATATTCCTACCATGGGATGGAGCTGAAAGAAGAGAGCATCTACTGATTTTCTCCCTGTGGACTCCCAGAGCAGGATCCCCTCCCTGGCAAACAGGGTCCCAGTGGAGGGCCAGGTCCTGAGCCTGCACTGATGGACAGGGTGCTTTGATTAACACCACCAGCTCCTGACCCAGAACATCAGCGCCCTGAGGAGGATACCAGCAAACATCTGTTACCACTAAAGATTGCTGGTTGAGATCTACACCCCGAGAGGGCCAGGGCTGAGGGATTGCATAGTTCCTCTCTGAGGCTGAAACAGCACACAGATTTGAATGTTAGTGGAGCAACATTTAAGGAAATCGGCATCAGAGTGAGGAATGTGAAGTTATTCATTTAGTGGTTTCTCTAATGCTTCTCCATTTAATATTTGCAAATTTAATATTTACACATGCAAGTCTTACAAAAATTATGTTACAAGGAACAGCTTCTGTACTTCTTATAATAAACAACCAACCAAAAATACATGGTATGTATAGCAGGGGGTTACAGCTGGGATCCTATATTACTTCTTAGAGTCACTTATCTAAGATCTAGTATCTATAAAAAGCCTCTCTGTTTGCTATTTACACAGGTGTCCTGGAGCATTATATAATCATGTAGCAGATCAACATAGCCTTAGGATCCCAAAGTATAATAAAAGTACATTAGGATCATGACGTAGAGGGAAGGAGTTGGCTACCATTTGACACTGGTCTTTTATTCCTTCCAGAAGTTCACCTGGGCATGGAGGATGGATGTCTTCTGTTCTTCATGAGAATAAGACAAAGAAAAAAATATCTTTTTCTAATCTTGCTTGCCTAGATTTTTAAAATGTACGGTAAAGCTGGCTTCTCACATAAATGTTTAACTTTTGCCACTCTTATTTACGCTATGTGGTTCCACTAAACTTGGCAACAGATCTCCTACAGTAAGGTCCACAAGCCAGGGGTCTGGCAAGATCTCTACTTTCACGAGTCAGACTTTAAAAAAGTAAAGCCATAGTAACTTCAAGTATTCAAAATATACACCACCAAGGAGGACAAGACATGAGAGATGACAGAGTCTACACAAGGCATAGACGTTTCCACATATTCTCTAACCACAGGGAGGATCAGAAAATATATTACAAATTAAGGCAGATTCTATGATAAAAATGCCCTCCAGGAAAGGCGTCTCTCATCCCTTAAAAAAAAAAGTGATGTATCGATGTATTATGATAAAAACCTCCACAGTGACTAATCTATCATTTCAGTCACCCGAAACCTGAAGAAAAGTTTTGAATCCTAACAAGATAGCAACAAAATCCAGTAGAATGTAAGAACAAGGGACATATTCAGTTCCTGTTACATCTGGCTTCATTAGAACTTATTCTGCTTTTAATCTGCTGTAATAAAGCCCTTACGTTTGAGCAAAGATCTTAGACTTTGACATGCTCGTATATATTGCATGNACATGCTCGTATAGAAATATATATTGCATGCAAATGACATGGCAAAGGCAACGCAAGTACATCAGACCTTGTACTTACTATGAATGAATTATGTCCTCCATTCATGAAGTCCTACTGTCATTCTTTTCCAAAGCATCTGCTCTGCAGGATCAACACTGGCTCTTTACAAGAGACAACATCAGGAGGAATAAACTTCCACCTCCCATTCCCTAGGCTGTGTACAGCTGCTGCTTATGCCAAGATGTTTCACCCTCACCCAGTATCTTATCAGCAATTCAGATTCCCATATACGTTAGAAGACTGTAGCAAAAAAAAAAAAATTCAATCCATATACATATATATAATTCAATGTAAATTGCCACACTTCTACCAAAATTTTAGAAAATCTTGTCACCTATTTGCAAGTATAAGCATGTCATCGTGTTTACTGAGGATTGCCAGAGGTCATAAGGAAGAATTCCATATAATGCATATAACTACCAAGGAATTGCTCCCAGACTCCTGTCTTTGGATTTTTCCTACTTGTACATATATAAGTCAACTGGCACTGTGGCTTAAAATGAACATACTGTCCTTGACACTAGCAACCATTCACCTGCTTGTCAGCTATAGCAACACTAACTCTTAAAACATTTGTTCGCTGCATCTTGCACTGCTATTTTTTCTCCATAGTGTTTTTTTGGAGCTGTTTCTTAGGTGATGGTTTTACTTCCAGTTCAAGTCCTCAAACTTGATTTACTTACAGGTCCTTTACCCACAAATGTACTGTGCAAGATGAAAATACCAAGGGATTACTTTGATCCAAAAAACATATATGCAGAAACATACGTATTCTCAATTTTATGTGAATGGCAATCAACACCAATGGAGACTGCTAACAATGTCAATGAATTTGCACACCATAAATTAGTCTTTTCCCCATTTTCTTCAAGTATTACTAGTCCACATCTCACTGAGCACAACTTCTTCATGCTGTGAATCCTTTTCCCCAAAGAAAAGCACGAAAATACATCTGAACAGTATTTTAGAGCATTAATGACCTAAACCTCCCTGCCCCAGGTAATGGCCAGTTCAAGTTTGCTCAGGGATTACCCTTCACTCCTCCAAGGCTGCTGATTTGCAAAGCAAAGAGATACTTGAGAAGCCCGAGCACTATTTGCCTACTAAGCATTAGCTCTACTGAGATCAATAGTCATGGAAAGTAAATCCCAGTCCGTACTCGAGAAAAGCTGTGTAAAGTTGCAATTTGCTGCACGAAAAACAACAGGAACACCTACCAGGAGATAGGCTTGCTTGAGTGGGCAAAAGAAGAGGCAGAAAGCAACAAAAGAAAGCAGCAGCCAATGCTTTTAAGACTGACAAGCTGCAGCTGCTTTACTCTGCTAACAACTGCCCAGGAGAAGCAGGAGGAAACCCTGAGGGATGGGTGGTTTCTGGAAGTGGTTCTTGCCATGGAACCTGTCACTGAGGTCTGGGAGTCATTGGAGGAACGGCACAGAAATTATCACCTTTTATTGAGGGGACCATATCCTTTGCTCAGAGTGTTCAAGAAAATGACTTAAAAAAGAAAAAAAGCGCCAACTATAAAGAAGATGGATGGTTGGTATGGAGCGCTTTATGAAAACAGAACAAAACCAAAAAAGAACTGTGAGCCATGCTATGAACTCTACACTGGAGTTTGCATTTTTAAAATTCCTCTCAATGGATCTGGAATAAATCAGCAGTGGGTCAAACCGGTTCAGAAAGTGTTTGAATAACTGCCCACGGAGTGGCCAGAGGTTCTCAGTCAGCAGAGTATTTTGACTGCTGCTGTTCAATTACCATTTGAGAAAGCAGGACTGCTGGGAAAGACAACACAAGGTAAACCAACACTGGCTACAAAAGCAATCAGTGCACCAATATCCACAGTGCACGGCCCGGCCCTCAGAGACGTTCCCAAAAGCAGCTTCACCTCATGCTGCTCCGAGCCAGCAGCGCTCCACACAGCCAAAGGTAAGGGGCTGTCAACAAATCAGGAGAGCCCGAAATATCTCATTTTATCTCTGTAATAGAAACTGTAATTGACAAATCATTATTTTACATTTATAAAATATATGATGAGGAACATACCACATGCATTCTAGACTTTCTGTCTGCACTGGAAATCAACTGGGAAATTAGGAGGTATGGCGTAGAAACATCACTACGAATATACCGTATTACTGCTTTTGCAGCTGCAGTCTCAGAATTTGTTTCACAATAATTCAGTTACCCATGTTTAAACAACCAGCCAGCAGAAGAAAGGCTGATATATTTCATATGCATTCTGTTTGAGCAGGGGGGCCTTCACGTCTGGTCGAAAAATGTCAGGCTCATATGACACCACCAGAGTCAGGAGAGATGCCTAACCATAACTAAAAGCAGAATTTGGCCAACACAATTGGAAAATACCAGCAGAGTATATACAAATGCACACACGCAATCTCATATAAGAGCAGAGCATGAGACAGATTGGATTTTTTAATCACACCTTTAAAGAAAACAACATTTCATGTACAAACCTCTGACTGCGCTCCTACGTGGATCCTTTATCCCACTGCAACATAAACAGACATACCAGAGTCTGGAGTAGGGAAGAAAGATTTTTCTTTTTTTTTTTTTCCCTCATTGAGAATTTTAAACACAATTTGAAAAGCAAAAGAACAGATCTGGCCTGCCTTCCAAACTGACTTCAATAATAGATAAACAGTTTAAAGACTACCACAGTCAGCAAGTACATACATGAGCTTTATATTAATACACTTACCTGTCTTTTTAGGAGACCTTCATTTTTCCTTGTTGTTCTCAGTTTCCTCTAGCATATAGTCCAGCAGAAAAAAAAAATAGACATTTTTCCTGATTCACGAAAACCACACTTTTAGGACAAATATCCCAATGGTTTAGATATTATTCCTCATCTATCCAAACGAAAGCAGCCTTTCTGTCAGCTTCAAGACCACTTTCTACAAGTTTTGTATCAGCTTTCTGAGATCATTCTATCAGACAGATCCTCCAGAAAGGAAGGATTTTAACTTGCATCCTGCATGCAGTGCCTGACTTGAAGCTGCCATTCTCTTCTTCATATCTCTTTGGTGCACTTCCCTTTAACACCTGAGGGCTCCCGTGTTTTGCAAGAGCAGAGCGGACCTCAGTATTGGCAAAGAGAGAACCAAACACAAACATTTGAAGCTATTACTAAGAAACCGAGATTCTGAAACAGTGTTTTTAACAAAATTAAACAGATAAACTTTGTTGCAAATTAAAAGCAACTCTCTTGTATCTGAGCCCATAATGACTATTTTGAATACAGATTATTTACTGCTGGCAATAAAGAAGTTTTTTGGTAATTTTTCTGTTATTGGGAAGAGCTTGAATACAATCCAGTCCAAAAAAAATGCTGACTTTCCTAAATAGGGGCTGTGTTTTTGCAATAAAGAATACTGGTCAATATACAAGTGGAGGAAAACTGAACCAGATGTCAGTAATAGGACCACAGAACGTTGCATTTGCCCAGAATCGCTATTTTAAACACATGATGTTGGTCTACTGGTTTGTGGGATAATACATTCTTGGCAGCCAGGAGGAGTTTCGATATGTTAGGAGGTTATCCTTGAGCAAAAAAAAAGAAAAAAGGAAGAGGAGAAGAGAGGCAAAGAAAGGCCATTAATTCATCAAGTTACCTATAGCCAAAAAAAAAAAAAAAAAAAAATCACGACTTAAGAAATCAGTTCAAAGACAACCCAATCTCAAAACAGAAAGCTCGGTGCTCGTATTAATTTTTTTTTCTGCTTTACCTCCTCAATATAGAATGCCTCATTCATCCTTCACTGCACTTTGCCTTCCTGGTTTTTGTTAAGGATTCCTCCCTTCATTTGTACTCAGTTTCTGGTGAGTTTCCACCTGGCAGCTCCGCCCAGCGCAGCGGGAGTGATGGGGGAACCTCTCCCAGCCAGAGCACACAGACCCAGCGCCCAGGGCTTTTCCTGATGGGAATCTTGCTCACACCACGATCCTGCTGCCCCCACTGGCATCACTGAGGCCAGCTGCCCCAAAATCCCTGAAGGCAGCCCTGGAAGCCGTAAGCACACAAGTAACAACCCAGGACCCCGTGGACTGGCAATTTAGTAGTTATCAATCTCTAAAATGCTTCCTAGCTCAGAGTCACAGGGGGTTCTGAGTGGTTTTTTGGTGGGTTTTTTGGTTTTGGGTTTTTCCCCCTCCTACTTAAGAAATAGTTATATCTGTAAGTCTTCTTAATATTGAAATAAAACTTCAAAATGTACTCTGTATGTTTGGCCAACAAGCACTTCCCTGTTTTACCATGAAGTAAATTTAAAAACCAACTCTGCTCACTGTCTTAACAAACCCTCCTCTGAAAGATAATTAAAACCACTTCCCAATATACAACCAAAGTTTTATTTTTATAGTCTATCTTCAATTATGGCATAATCCTTTCTTTTTTTTAACCAGTGAAATATACAAATCACACAAGACAGAAATATGTACATTAAATGTACAGAACAGAGGAAAGGACATAGAAGATTTACATATCTGAATGACAAGTAAAATATTTTACATTAAATAGGGTTTTAATAGCTAGGATCATGAGATTCAATTCTGCTCAGACGGAAGTCACTAAAAAGGAACATGAGGTGATTCAGCAAATGAAAAAAAAAATCATGGTTTTTGTACAATAAAAACCAAAGTGACATATTCAATGAATTAGTGCTTTATTTATTTCTCTTACTTTAAAGATATTCTTTGCAAACATCTGAAGATGAGGGGTAAATATGTCCTTGTACAATAAATTAAGAGCAATAAAGCGCCATTAAGAAGCTGATAAATGATCAAGATGAATTTAATGATACAGCTTAAAGGCTTGTGAAAAGTCAAGGCTTTAGTACAACTAGGCTAAAGTGAAAGGTTTTCCTCACGTGGTATCTGCAAAACCATTTTCTTTAACTTGTAGGATGGGACCGAGTTGGAAAGTGGCATCTGAACCAAAAATGAAATCCTGTGTAAGTACACAGCACTGGGGAACACATATTGTTCGACAAATAACAATTCTCTGTTCCAAAACTGAAAAACAAGGGCCAAATGCAGCATATGTTGGGAAGTGTCTCCGTTCAGCAATGATCAATAATGCCCTTAATGTGAGAGTGGAAGGGAAGTGATCTCCAGACTGGTATCGATTCCAATGCAGGGCACCGCCTCTACCAACCATCCAAGGAAGTCCTGAAATTGGGAAGAGGCTTACTTCTTTGTGATTATCCTTAAAACTTCTGAAGGTTAAAAGTTCCTAAAAAAATAATAATTAAAAATAAAAACCCATCAAAAGCTTAGAATCAATCTAAACACCTGAAGAGATCTGAAAAAGAAAGGGATGAACTGCCCCTTTAATTTAGATGTTTTATTATTTTCTAAATCATTAAAATATATATGTACAAAAAGCTTTGAAGTATCAGACACCAGAGACCACAGTTCTCCCATATATATGTAACTGCTCGAGTATAGTCTGAACAGTTGTAGTGTATATCTGCAATATATTATCTAAAGCATGTGTATTAAAGACATAGGATGATAAATTTGGTATTGCTGCAACGTTTCATTGAACTATAATAGTCAGTTAATGTTATTAAAATATGAAACTATTGTCTCCTTGAGTGAAAGCGTTCCCAAAATCTGCGAAAAAAATAATAATCAATCATTCCAAGAGTGGATATCTAATGATTTATTTTCTCACATAAAATTAGAGGAGTTATTTGTCAAGCTGTGTTTTGACAGACAGCCAACTATTACACCATTTTAAGGCATTTTCAAATTTGGGGAACTCTCCTTTCCATGGGCTTTCCAGGCTGGGAAACCAAAGCTGTCTGTAAGCATTGCCCAGCTCCAGTGCTCCGAGCAGCCTGCCCCGGGCTGCAGCAGGGAAGTGCTGCTCTGGCACGTGAGACACTCGAACGTCACAATTAGCTGATGAGGCCAAGCTCTGCCTTGAAGAATATTTCTATTATTCACCAAGGCAGATTTTTTTTTTCCTGTGGTTTTTTTCCTGTCTTGCTTGGTTCTGGAACCAGCCCTGGTGACTCAGGGATAGCGCAGTTGAAGCCTTTCTGATCCTTTGCTCTTTGCCCTCCAGTGACCCTTAGTGGGCAACCAACACCACACCTTGTGATGAACATACCCCTTATTTACAGAGCCCTACATGCACTGAACAGCTTTATACATCCTATTCTAGGAACTTCTAGTGTCTGAACCTAAAAGTCATGGACAGGTCTGTGTGTTCCTCACATCCTTAAGGATTGCTCTAACATCCCAAGCACATTACGTGGTTGCTCTGCCTACTGCACATGTATTACGTTCCATGGGTCTAAATTAGGATATGTCGGATTTTCCCCTCAAACTACTCTATTGTTTGTAAGAAAAGTCAATTCTTTTTTAACTTTGCAAAATAAATATTCTCAGATTCTCCCCCATTATTGCCAAAAATATAAGCCTCACACAGTTCTGGGATGGACGCAGAGAGGGTTTCCAGGCACTTCTCTTTGCAACCTTTATATTTTTCTTTTTTTTCCTTCCCCGNTTTTTTTCTTAGAAGAAGACAAAAACTCGTTGGACTCTATAAATAAAGTGGAGATAGTCCTGCGGAAAGGGAGAGGGGCCTGCACCCCTCGCTGGCAGGCGGCCGCAGTTCCTCCCACCTCGTCCGTGCCCTATTTGCACACAAACTGGTCCACGATCTCTGTGCACAACTTGCATTTCACGTAGCAGCACCAGTGGAACTTGCAGTGGCAGCGCTCTCGCTGCACCGTCTTGAACTGGTCGTAGCCCCGGCCGCAGCACATGAGTTCACAGCCGTCCATGCCCTCCGAGGTCTTATTGCACAGGCGGCCCTGGGTGCCCAGGGAGCCCGTGCTCTCGTTGCGCACGCAGTAGTCGGGGCTGGGGTCGATGTACACCAGGTCGTGGATGGTGGGGGCGTTGAAGCGGCTGTTCACCTGCACCAGCTTCCCCCGGCTGTTCAGCTTCATGGCGGCGGCGCTGTCGTACTTCTCCTTCAGGGCGTCGCCCACCTTGCGGAAATCGGCCAGCTGCAGCCAGCAGGTCTTCAGGCTGCAGGAGCCCGAGACGCCGTGGCACTTACAGGCCACGTCAGCCAGGTTGTACACCGTCTGCAGGAGCCGGGGAGAGAAATAAAAACCATGACCAAAGACTAGCACGGCTGCGAGAGCATTCACACCCCACATCTCCTGCTCTCTGTCATGTTCCCACTGGTCCCTCCACGGTATTCACCTTAGCATCCTCTCCTCTCCTCCAATACAGGGGAAGGACGAGTCAGCTGACACACCCATGCACCCCCAGAACCCCAAAGAGCCAGGAGGAGGAGGAGGAGGAAGAGGTGGAGGAGGGGAGAGCCTCCCCACAACAGAGACAATCACAACAGCACACACGGCCCAGACGGCAGCATCACTCAGGCCGCGCTCAAATTTTAGGAATTCGCTCTCACGCCAGCAAAGGATTTTGCTGTTTCATTGAGAAATGTAAAACATCCCCTTGTTTTCTATCTGAGTTACTCTGCCTATTGATCTCTGCTTGAGGCTGCAATTAGGGAAAGAGTTAAGATTCCTCTTGCTCCTGGCTCAGCTGCAGCTGATTGTCTACTCTTGGCTCGGCATCCTCCTCCTATCCCAAATACTGCTCTGGAAGAGAGACTTCATCCAAGAAGAAACCCCCAAACACCTATGGGTGGGAGTCAGAGCTACATAGCAATATCCTCTTTACAAAGCTTTGGCAGGAAAACCTCAGTCATTTGCCCTGTACAAACAAAATAAGAGTCAGTGTTGACACTGCCCCAAAAATCCTGGTGTCTGACACATTAGATGATACTGTAGACAGCTTCCACCCAGCAGTTACAGAGTCTTAACGCTGCCAAATGGCACTGCAAAAATGAGGCTGAGGAAGGAAAAAACTCCTTGAGTCTCCACAAGCAACTGTGAAAGTGTCATTTTTCTTCTTGCTAACAGTAATTGGCCTGTCCATTGCTTTCAGACACCCTCCTCTTACATTTAAATACTATTAATTTTCAATTATCTTTCATCCTTCTTCACCTTAGAACACAAGTGTAAAGTCTCAGCCGACTATTGCTGGCACTTCAAGCTCTAGGAAAATAATGATTTTGGCTCTTCATATTCAGACTATTAAAAAAAAAGTTTACACCCATTCATTTAAAGCATTTTTGAGATTAAAGAAACCATGAAGACATGTTCAACCACAGAAGACCATGTTTTCTAATAGCATAGAGAAGCTTTTCACATACTCTCAAACCAGGCAAAGAAAAAAAAAGAACAATCCTGTGGCACAATTCCAGTCTGGGAAGCTCAGCACACCCCTCTTCCTTCCAACACACACTGTCCTGGTTGGAAATACCAACTAATAAAATTCTGTTCTACAGAGAATGCACAGCGAGCAGGGCACTTTTCATGAAACAATACAGAGGGAAACACAACACTCTTTGGTCCCAGCCTCCCCCATGAAGAAAGCAACGGGCCTGTCAGACAACCCAAAGCAACACCAACTCACACACCCTCCACCCACCCACACCCCGTATTTGCCATCTTCTTGTTTTGTGCATCAAAACAATGACTGGCCGCGGTGGCTGCTCCGTGCCCCGCTGAACCACATTTTTCCCAGCAAGAAGGGATGTGGAGGAGCACGAAGGGACACGCTGCTGTGCAGACACTCACTCTCCTGCCGGCCTCGTTGTTGTGCAGGTTCATCATGATGCGGGCGCTCTCGTAGGAGCCCCTCTGGTAAACGCGCTCGCGCTCCCGGGCGTCCACGAACTCCTTGGCGAAGCGATATCCGTACTCGATGTTGTCCCCGCAGCCGCCCCACAGCCAGTCCCGGGGCAGGTCCTTGGGGCGCGCGGCGCGGCTGCAGCCGCACGAGGACAGCTCGCCCTCGCGGCACGCGCGGCTCATGGCGTTGACCACGCCGGCCGCGCTCACCGCGTACGTGAAGGCCGTCTCCCGGCTGCCTGCAGAGACACAAGCGGGGTTAGGGGACAGCTGACGGGTCAGGAGGACACGGGCTCTCCAGAGCCACCAAGTTCGCTCGCACAGTGAAAGGCAGAGTAACCCTAAACCACGCTGCCCAGAACATCCTCACTCTGAAGGCACCGAGTGAACCCGAGCCATTTGAGCGCACACGGTTTGTCAAGAGCAGAAATCACTTCTCATTCATGCTGGTGAATGCCTGGGTGGGAGAGCAGAGTGGAGATGGATCAGGGCCACAAGGCCAGAGGGGCCAAAGCAGCCATGCCTGCATGTGAGGGGAGGGAAGGGCAACAGGCTCCCTTTCCTTCAGAAGAAAGCGATGTTAAATACAACTTTTAAAAGTCTAGTTCTTAAATTACTACTTCTCAAACATGATTGATGCACTTCACCCACTTATTCCAATTTATTTAAAGTTCAAGCGTTTTACAAAGTCTCCTGGTATCAAAAGAAATGCAGCAGAACAACACACAAGTTTCCTCCCTACACATTAGCCAGACATTTCTGGAGGAGACTATTTAAAACTAACAACAACCTGTGCTGGTTATTATCCACCGCTCCAGCTCTTGCAAATGTGGCAAGGGAGCCCATGGACAATCATTTTTACAAATTACAGGGAAGAAAAAACCCTTGGCACAAGGTGGCCTTGAAGGTTTTCTCCTGCATCTGGTGCCCTTAAATGGAAAACCTCAAGTTTCCAACTTTCGTTAAGAAAAGGTTACAATAGCCTTAATGTAAGACATGGCCACATACCATCCCATTTGACAGTATCTGATCCCACCTCATTTAGTGTCTGACTTCCCCAATCACTTTTCCAAGGGTGCCACAAGTTCTGAGTACAACTAACGAACTTGCAGATAAACGAACACAAAACCTGCACCAGAGAACAACACTTCAAGTTTATTTTCCTCCTTAAGAGACAGCAACCCAATGGGTCCTTTCCAAGAAAAGATTCTCAGAATATTCTCCATCTAAGAATAGACTAAATATTTTTTTTTGTTTATATGATTTAAGTTTTATTCCCAATCTTTACTCTAATCAATAGATCAAGCCAGCATTTAATCTTGATTTTACCCAGGGAACATCCTGGGCCTTTGAAAACTTTGGACTTTAAGAGGCTGTGTTTTGGGCAAGTCATGTATATTTAGACAGAACATTTTTAGGCAAAATCTCTTTGTACAAGACGTATCATGACAGGTCAAATCTAATAGGAGCTTTCAAGCACTTCTGAAACATAAATAATTTGAAGTCTGGTTCATATTTAACACCAAGATGACACCATGATCAGAGCAGCTTTGTTAATGCAACAGCTGTCATCCACGGGACTAATTTTAGCAATAGATTCTGGATTTACATGGGAAAAATCAGAAATTTTATGTTAGGAAAGATGAGACTTCAGCAAGATCAGAAGCACCTTACACCTTTGCTACCTTACAATGGTATGCAGTCATAGGCACCTGCTCTTGGAAGTATCTACACGAATTGTGGGTATAAAGGGTTAAAGGAGTAGCATTTTCAGTTAAAACAACATTGGCTTTATGTGGTGGCTTAGGCCTTGCATCTACTGCAAACTATAGCAGGGGGAACCTCATACAGATTTTAATGTTCCCGTTTGCTCTGTAACACACATTTTTGGATTAATTCCTTAAGCAAAATTTCCACTATATTGAGAGGAAAGAAACGTGGTCTGCTTTGGACCACAGGACTTGCCTCTTCCGTTCCATTTTTGTTCTTTTTCATGTTTAGTTAGCTCATGCTTTCACACGGTTAACTCTGTGCTTATTGCGGGATTTAAACTCATAAAGCTGACTATTTTTGACTAGTTTTCATTATTACCCTGGAACAAATTTTAAAGAACTTACTCTTAGAGAGAAGGAGAAGGAAAGGCTTGGGTACAGGAAGGAGAGTTGCCCTGCAAGTTCCCTCCTTGAACATTTAGGCAAATTACAAAATAGCATCAGCTGCTGAAGTACACTTCAAGCCAATACTGCCTCAAGTCATCGACCCCAGAAGCACATTAAGAGTGATGTTTCCACACAGATGAGTTACTCTGAGTGTTCTTTTTTTTCTTCTTCTTCTTTTTCTCAGTCTTTAGGCACAACTGTGCTTTCCTTCACTGTCAAATATATCTGTCTTTTCCCACAGTCCAGGATTTCTCTCTATTGTAGCCATGGCAAGCAAACACACATTCCAAACACGTTTGAGTCCCCTCTCTCCCATATATATAAAACACAGAAATGGAACTGTTCAATATACACACACTGTAGGAAGCCACCCACAGAGCAAGGCCCTGAGCTTTACACTTGATCTGAAGAAGTCTGCAAGAACAGAACCTTTTCTTTTTTTTACATACCTGAACATAAGATACAAAATGTTCTTTGTCTTACATTTTAAAAGCATTCAACATCAGGCTGAAGGCAGAATAAACTGGACCCCAACCACACAGAGCTGTAGGGGCAGGATTCAGTGATTTTGTTTCCTGTTAGCACTTAGCTGTGTGTGCAAAGCCCCTGTGCAGCCTGCACAGGGCTGGCCACAAAGCCAGGAGACAGCAGTGAGCACCGACCTGGGAACCAGCACCCAAGGAGAGCAGTGCAGAACACGGGCCCTAAAATTTTACAGTTCAATAAGGCACAGAGCAAGTTTCCAAAGCCAAGGGCAGGTTTATTTGTACAGCTTTAGCTAACTGCAGGGTAAATCCTGGAAGAAAGAGTGTCCATTGACACACGGGGCCGTGGCTGTGCCGGCGGGCAGTGCCGTGCCTGGGAACTCTCTGGGGCACAACCAAGGGCACATGGCAAAATCTCCCAAACAACGTGCACTCAGAGCCTGCACCTCCTGCAGGCTGGGAGCACGGGGTGTCTGACAGCCCATCACACGGGGCATGTCTGAAGTCAATGCAATCAGGCTCTGAAAGTGTCCACTTCTCCTTCCATGCAGAGGAACATCAAGTGAACATTGCTGAGGGTCAGTGTGAAATGCTACAACTGTTACACCTCCTTCCTTGCTCTCACTGAATACACTCTTCGTGCTCTAACTCCTGAATATGGCTATTAACCTTGCTTCCATCTGCAATTAGAATAAGTGGCTTAATTACATGATGAATTGCTGTGTAGACATCAGCTAATACAGTCATATCCAGCAAAAGGGTGTGGCAAAGTTATTTAACTTGAAAGGAACACCTTTAAATAGATCTGTCATACTCGGGGAGGGCAGAAGCATCGATTCCAGAGACAGACACCACAAATCACAGGCCCCATCCTGTACACTCCCTCACACCAACAGTCCCCCTCAGCTAATTTTCACTTGCTTGAATAATAAATAAGGTCTGAAGGATGAAGGCCTAAATTTTAAACAGATTAATTTTCTGACATTTGTTAGATTACTAGAACACAGAGGTGTACAAAAGAAGCTTGCTTTCACGTTTTTAGACTTTTGCTTGGGTAAAGTAAAAAAAACCCCTCTATCCAGAGTTAATACTGCACTTTAAAAAGCTTAGGAAAGGTTGTTTATCTAAAATCAAATGTTCCAATTCAGTACTTTCATGCAATAGATTTTTCTCTATTTGTCTGACAATCTCCAAATAAAAATTTCTTGTAACAAAAACCGAGACCAAATGTGACTTGATGTATAGCTTCAACTTTAAGTGGAGTCAGCCCATTTACAGACAAAACTAGATTGAGACCAATTTTTAAACCTTTTCTTTTTCTAAAGCAGGACAGAAAAACACTGCCATAAAAGCTTTACTTTACAACTCCAACTAAAAAGCAGTGCTGCGTTTGCCAGTGTACCACTCACTACTTCAAAGATCACAAGTGTCACCCAGAAAAATTGACATTTTTCAGTTGATCACACAAAATCAGCAACCTGACTTGAGAAAGTCAGAGGAAGGTTTCACCATGGATCCCATTCAACAGCACCGGCTAAAATTTTGACAAAAACTTTAAAATACTATGAGATCCTTAAATGCCAGGAAAGGCAGGCAGCACATGAGCACTGGAGAAGGCCATTTCAAAGAGGATCTGATAGGGCTGAGTGTCCACCAAATTGTGATAAGATGTTAAACAAGAATACATCTCTTACCAGCAATGTGATTCCATTAAATGTCAGTTACAAGGACAATCACACATTTTTACCATGACAGAACCCATCTCATGAAAACTACCCTGTTACAGTAATTGAAAAATAAATCTGTTTTCCTTAAAAAAAGGAAAAAAAAAAAAAAACTGTATCTGGAAATAAGCAAGGAGGAATTGCCTATAAACACTAATCGACAGAGCAGCAATTTTCAGTTAACCTCTGGACCAAGAGCGATTTATTATCCAGCTGCTAACTTTGGAACTAGACATGGACATCTTTAATTTTACAAGACGCTGCTGGTTTTAATTCTTGTAGGTTGCTTTCGTTTTGTCTCAGGTTTTCTAAGAAAGAGATTTCAGGGCCTCATTTTCCTTTCTCCCCTATTCCCATATGCAAATATATATTCCTACTTTGTTTTCCAACACATATGGCTGGACAGTGGTGGGAAATCACCTCCAGCTAAAAATAATCCAACTCCTTTGCCAACTTTTAGAAACACTTGATTGTATACAGTACTCAGTAAGAACCTGGCAAGAGATTCAAGTGCAGAACAGTGTGTGCCATACATATCCTTAGACAAGAGTTTAATCATAAAGATGTTGCTTCCTACCTATCTGCATGACTCTGCCAAAAACAGAGTTGTTGTCCACAGTGCTGCAATTCCATCTTCTATGTCTGAATTGATACTGGCACTCCTTAATGCCCGTCTTTGCACCCTCTCCAATGAACTGCATATGGTCCTGATACAACTGGCAGAGTTTCTTCTGTCCTTGGGAAAGCCCTGCTAGCTGGCTACAGAGTGGCTGGGCTCCTATAATATACACCTCTGACATCTGAACAGGGTTCATGGGGTTCATGGGGTTCATCCCTAAAGACCTGCACGAAGAAAGATTTGCATTAATAAACAGAACACTTCAAAATAAAATAAAGTAAATTAAAAAAAAATCCAGACAGAATTGTAACTTATACGTGAGTCTACAACTCCTGTTTTTGCTAACGAGTGAAGAAAAACCCCAGACACTTAAATATGAAACTTTTGTTTTAAGAGCAGGACAGAAGTTACTAGTTTCCACCCATGTGGTTATCACCATACATTAGAGACTGAAGTACGACAGAGACTTGGAAGACTTGCATCTAGCCAGTCTTCTACCAGCTTAAATTGACAGTAAAAATAACAGAAGCTCCAAACAATTGCAAGGCCAGGAAAATAAATAAAGCAAAAATGAAAAAAGCTCTCCAAATCCCAATTTGTCTTAACACATACTTTATATTTAAGTCTGGGGTTTTCAATCTGATCTACTATAAACAAATAGGGAAACCTTTAGCAAGCCAGAAGTTAGAAACTTGCTACAGACTACTTCTAGCTTCTTCCAAACTGACAACACAGAAACACACAGGCAAGTATACTCATTCTAAACAAAATCAACTTTGTTTTCTTAATTCTTAAAGTGCTCTTCATATGATACATTTCAATTAAAAAGTGGCCATCAATCCAAAAGGCATGACTGGAAAAAGCAGAGAAACACCTATTTCAAGAACTCTCAACATCATACACTATACAGATAATTTGCTAAAGCAGGAATTTAAATGTACTCCTTTGTAATGAAATATATTTGTAAACCTTTCAGTTACAGAAAACTTCAAACTGAAACTTTAAGTTTATCCTTGCAAATCAACGTTTTCTCTTGTACATGCAAAACGTCTTAACGTAAGGGAGTTGCAACATCACTTTTAAAAGACAAACAATTGTAGTAATTTAAAGATGACAAAATTCATAGAGAATCTACCAGACAGCATTCTTAAAACTGTATTTTACAAGACGAGACGTTGCACATTTACCCTTACTCGACAGACCCGTTCCTTTTCCTACACAACATATTCCAACCAGCACACTTCTCCCCTGCTGCCTCGCTCCTGCCGCACTCCCGCAGAAACAAAGTACAGAAGAAGCAGAGACACATTGAAGCAAGCAAATCTTGACACCCCCTTTCAAAACCAAGCCGATACGAGATGCTTACCACCAAGAGCTGGCTTCTATTACAACCTGGGTAAAAGAGGAGAAAACGGCCAGAGCCACTACGAGGTACTGAGAAGCCATTGTACTGCCAACTGTCCCCACAGCACCTCCGTAGATTAATACTGCACTGGATTTCTAGAGGGGGGAGAAAAAGGATCAGATTGTTTATTGCTTCTCAGACCATTTTCGAGCATTCGAGTTTAAACAACGGAAGTCTCCGGGCCCCTTTTAACTTGACTCTGACTCGCCGGCCCTTCTCCCCGCCGAGGCTCTGGTGCCAGACACAGGCACGTCGCAGCTCCCGCTCCGCGGGGCAGAGCCCACCCCCGCAGCCCCCGGCACCCCGCGGACACCGCCTTCCCGGGGCGCCCGCCCGTCCCTCTGCCCCGGCCCCGCCGCTCCCGCACCCCGCCCGCCGCGGGACGGGACGGGACGGGGCGGGGCGGGACGGGACCGGGCTCAACAGCTGCTCCGGACACGGCACCCATCCCCGCTGCCCCGGGGCTACGGCAACCCGCGGGCCCCGGGCCGGGCATTACCACATCGCTGCCCGCGCCGGGGACGCGAAAGGCTCACGGCTGGCTAAAGGCGGCTTCAGGTTTGCAAAGCGAGCCCGAGGGGGAAGGGGGGCCGGGGCCTCCAGGGGTCGGTTCCGCGCGGGCCCGAGGGCTCCCGCCCGGGGATGATGCGGCCGGTCCTTGCCCTGCCCCGTCGTCCCCTAAAACATCTCGGCGCAGCCTCGGGGCTCCCGCACTCCGCGATCGCCGAGGCAGCCCCGACCTCCGCGCTGGCACCGCGGTGACCGCCCCGACGGCAGCCCCAGGGCCGGTACCGGCCCGGGAAGGTACCAGGAGCGACAAGGAGCAGCTCCGCGTCCCGACCCGGACCCTGCAACAACCGGGCTGCCGTCTTGGAAGTCAAACGCTTCCCCCGACAGTTCCCGCGATCACCGTCTGGTCCTCACACGGGACTCTCTCACTCGCTCCCCAGAGCCAATTCCAGGGGTTTGTTTCCCCTCCCCTCGGAAGGAAAAAAAAAATAAAAGAAGAAGGAAAAAAAAAAGGAAAAAAAAAGCCATTTCGACACTTGGGGGCTCCCTATTCCCTATTGATTCTCCAAAGGCCCTTAACGCTGAATTGAAGGCGTTCTTAATTCTAATTTATTTCTGTTTGCGAAGGGCCGGGAGGAGCGCAGCGCTGGCAGCGGGGCCGGACACGGAACCTGCCCGGGCACACGCGGGGAAGCTGCCGCAGCGTGGGGACCTCCATGCGCCGCTCCCCGACACCGCGCCGGGGCTGCAGCCCGGGGGCGAAGCCTCCCCGCGCCGTGCGGGTTAAACATCCCCTGCCCGGGGTAGACGAGCCCCCCCAAGTCCCCATGCTGGAGGTGGGTAAATGGGGGCCGGTCTCCCGCAGCAGAAAGAGCCCGCCCGCCCCACAGGGGCTCAGCCCCGGCAAAAGTGCGAACGCCGAGGGCGTATCGAGCGAGGGACGAGGAGAAGCGAGGTGTGCGCGGGGCACGCCGCGACACCCAACAGCGCACAGCGTGCTGCGCTTTCTTCATCTGTTACTTCTTGAAATAACGACGGTAACAAAGAAACGCCACGAAACTGCCCGAAACACCGGAGACACCGGTGCCCATGCGGGACGCCGACAGCCGTGCAGCCGCCCGGCCCAGCAGTCAGCCCGGGCACGCCGAGCTGCCCCGCGGGGAGAGCGGCCGCGACAGCGCCGGGAGCGGGGCGCTGCCCCCGCTGCAAGACGCGGCCGGCAGGGCCAAAGGCCGCTGCCCCGCTGCAAGGGCCCGGGTGCCCCCCGAGCTCGGCCGTCGCCGCGGAGCCCCCAACCGGGTGCGGGCGCCCGGGGAGCGCTGGCGGCCCGCTCCCAACAGGGGGCGGCCTCGCTCGGCGGCTCTGCCTTTCCGACGGCACCGGCACCGCCGCCGCCGCCCGCCCCGGCCGCGGACACCGCGCCGAGCTGCGAGGCGGACAAGGCACCTGCGACGGGGCCGCGGGCGGGCCCGGCCCTTCTGCACGCAGCAACTGACAAGGTGCCACCAGAAACAACATCAAAAAAAAAAAAAAAAGCTAA
>VZDJ01000040.1:6041898-6074305 GCA_008694505.1 Cyanoderma ruficeps
AAAAAAAAAAAAAAAAAAAAAAAAAAAAAAAAAAGGAAAAGAAAAAAAAAGTTAAGAGAGCCAACGGCAGCTGGAAAACTTTCTCGGCAGCGCATGCGCCCAGGGCCGGCCTATTGCAGACGGGGCTGGATTTTAAAGCTGTACGGCAGCGACCGGGACCCCGCGCAGCCCCGGGGCGGGCGGCGAGCCCCCGCGGTCCGTGGCCCTGTCCCGTCCGCCACTCCGAGTCCCTCATCGCCGGGCCGTTCTCCCTGAGCAAGCTCGGCGTGAGGCCCTGTGAGGGCAAACTCTTCCTGCAAAGCAGTGCCCCGTGCGCCCATCCCGGCCGGCGGGGTGCGTGCGGGGGTGCACGGCCCTTCCAGGACCGCCGGCTGCTCATGCTGGGCCGGGATGGCGGCACATGTACACCCACATATACCCACATATAGCCACATATACCCATATCTACCCATATACACGCATGTACGCCCATATACACACATGTACACCCATACAAACCCATGTACACCCATACACATCCACGTACACCCACATACACACACGTACACCCACGCGTACCCATGTACACACTTGTACACCCATATACACACATGCACATGTACACCCCATACACACGCAGGCTCTGCGGGGCCGGCCCAGAGGCGCTCCCCCGGCACACATGTGCGCACAATGTGCGGCGCACATGGCCGCGCCGAGGGGCTGCCCCGGCATTCCTGCCGGCCGGCTCGGTGACAAGTCCTGCTTGTCGCCTTCCCCGAGGAGCGGAGGCGGCCGCGTGTGCCGCCTGACAAAGAGCCGAGCTCGACGGCTCGTGTGCCTGCTTCTGCAGCGGCTTCTGCCGCTGTAAATTTTGCAAGTTGTTGACAAAACTATTCGGGTTCAATCACGTAAGAGCTGCAGGGAAGAGGGGCTTCGCGGACCCTTTGCACCTCCCCGCTCTTTCCCCGCTCTACAGCCCTCGGGTTTTTATTGCACCTCTCTCGTCCCGTGTGCACCCAAAGCACAGGAAATGGGAGCGTTCGCCCAGCCACGCCGTAACTCCGCAGTATTTCCCCTGTATCCGTCTGCAACTCTGGGTCCACGAGGGGATGCGGGGGAGGGGGCACATTATCAAAGCAGCCCTGGGAAATCCAACCAGGCTGCGAGAGCAGCTCCCCTATCAATAAATGCATTCACTCCTTCAAAGCCATTCCAGTGCAAACCAAATCCCTTCAGGAGGCCAATGGGGGAAAAGGCACATCCCGGCCGGCCCGAGCCGCTGCCGCTGCCCACCTGCTCCCGAGCCAAGAGCTCGTCCGCCCCGCCGGGGCGCTGCCCGTCAGGTAAGCGCAGCCTCCTGCGGCACCAGCGGCGGCCGAACGGGCCGGCTGCTCCCGCCCGGCCCCGATGGCCACGACCCCCCTCGGCCGGCTGCCCCCGGGACAGTCCCGCTGCGGGGGCCGCCGAGAGGGGCGCGGCGCCGGGAGCCGGGCGGCGGCAGCGCGGGGCGGCGCGGAGCCGGAGCCCGTCGGGGCGGCGCGGAAAGCCCTCAGCCCAGGCGGGCAGGGGATCGGCCCGGGACTCCGCGACACCTGAGCGCCCCGGCGGGGCCCGAGGCCGCAGCATCGCTCCCGGCAGGTTTCTTTACTCTCTACTATCCAAAGAGCCTTTCCATTAGGAATCCTCACTGCCCGGGCTGCCGTTCATTCCTCGGCACGCCTGGTGAGGAATTTATAAATTAGGTGTAGCACGAGGTCCGGGCAGGGGGAAGGAATAAGGGGGCTGTTCGTTTCTTTAAGAAGACCAACCTTAGCTTTATGCCTAGTAAATAATATTTTATTGCCTTTGGTTTACTGTGGCATTTCAATTATCCCCTTTAGGAGTCTGCAAACTGCGTAGGTTAAAGGTCATTTCTCAAATCACTAGAATTAGTAAAGAATAGCAGAAAACTGTAAAAGGGGGAGGAGCAGCGCAGTAAAACAAGAAAGATCGCCTGAAATAAACTAATAAAGAGCCCCGAGCTGTTTACCTCTCGCATTTGTATTCCCGAATGATGTTTATCATCGTGTAATTGCATAATGTCATCGGGCACAAGAAAACGCCGAGCCCGGGACGATCCACACGGGCAGGGCTGTGAGCGGCAGCTTGGCAGTGGGCGAAGCCAACACCAGATCATTTTCTTTGCCGGGATTCCTAGTCGCTGCTTTTAAAAAGAGAACTGAAGAGGGAATTTATAAATCACGGGCAAATTTTCAAGCTACAGCGCATATAAGTGGAAATAAAGGGCAGAAATCCAAACATCCTGCAAGGCTTTAAGAATTTTAATTTCTCCTCACTATTTAAAACAGCTGGGTGAAGCTAGAGGGGGGAGGAGAGAGAAGTATTGACGATGTTACAGGCATTCTTGCTGCCCAAGGTTTTGTTTTCTAGGTTTGTTAGTGATGGAGCTCTAAAGGTAACCAGACGGTTGGTTTGTCTGGCGTTACTGCCAACATTGAAGTGCTTTCTGGAAAAAAAAAAAACTTCTCATAGTAGTGTCATGAGAAGTGTGACAATATCATTGAATGTCCAAACAGCAGAACCTCAAAAAGCAGCACTGCAGGATTTTAGAGATTTAGGTCTGTTACAGCTCTGCAATTCTCTGTAGAGTAGAAGTAAATTGTTTCTGGTCTATTCGATGTGTTTCTGCAGTTTTCTGCAGGGTCATGCATTTAAACAAAGGAGTGGTCACATCAAAACCTTGCACACCTGTGTTCATTGGGACGTGTGGTGCTGTGTGATTTACATCTTTCCACCTTGGCCAATGGCAGGGTTTTCATCATGAAGAACCCATTTGGGAAACAGAACTTTCAAGGCAAGGAGGTGTTTTCCTATATGTCTTTTTAGCTCATTATGGAATGTGGGTATATAATGTAGGAATTATGACACATCTCCCACTGAACCATTGTGAAGGCACAGCCCATGTGCAGCTGGTTTGGCATTATTACAGTGAATCTGCTTTTTTAGGCGAGGGTTGTGCCATAATGCCCATTTGACAGAGCAAAGGTTCCATACCACTTAGAACCAGACCATCCACTCCAGGAATGACTTTATTTTAAGCTCCTAGGGATTTAGATGTAACTGCCTTGAAATCACATATGTATTTTCCTAAGGCCGATTTCTCTCCCAAAATATGCTGTTGCTTTTTTTCCACAGACCACCCTGTCATCCAAAAGATGGCTAAACTACAAAAGAAATGCCAAAAATGATATAATTTTATGCCAAATCTTGCAATAAGTGCTCTTTTCCTAATCCTCATCCAGTAGAGGCAAGAAATAGCATGGGAAATTCTCTTTATAGAGAATAATTCTATATTTCTAGCTTGCCTAAATTCTGAACAGACTTTGACAAGTTAAGAGACTAGAAGACAAAGAAAACAGTATGGATGTGTGTCCATGTATGGATGTACCCCTGCCCTGTTCCTTTCCCATCTCTCAAATCCCAAATTCATGATGTTGAAAGATGCCAGCATATTTGGGAGCAGCAATAAATCACTAGAGAGGAAGAAATAAGAGTCTAGATTAGCATTCATCTTTACCAGATGAAGACATTTTAGATGCAGTGAGATGCAAATAAGAGGCAGCAGGCAAGAGAGGAAAGTTTACAGGGTAATGAAGTGTAACAAATTCAGGTGAATACACCAATCTCCACACCTGCAAAGCCTGTAGAAAAAACATAGCACTTTACATTTAAATTGATGATAAGTATACAAATTTATTATACTAATAATGAGCTGCATAGCAAACAGCCCCCATTTGTCTGCATTATCAGCTGGAGAAGGACAGCTGTGGACTCATTTTTCATGTGCAAAACACGGGGGGGTTCTTCCCATTTCCTTCTTTTGAGGTCTAATATCCAGTGCCACTGCAGAAACCACAGCCCAGGTAAAAGACGTGTGCTGCACCATGGAGCAAAATAAAGAGATGAGAAAATAATTTACCCCCAAAAAATAAAAAGAATAATTAAAAAAAAAAGCAGAAGTAACTAAAAGCTATGGAATGCCAACTGGATGAACATCTATTGTAGCATGGGGCTCCACTGCTGTGAGCTCAGCCAGGTAGAAGATGGTCAAAAAATGCCCTCTCACAAAAGCAGGGCACGCTGTGTTTTGGTGCCCCCCAGCAATGATTGCTGTTCTGGACGCCTGGTGCCATGGGCAGCAGCGTGTGCCCTGCCCTGGCTCTGGCACACTGAGCTCAGCTGAGGTGCAGGTGCTGATGGCAGTGAAGGTGTCTGAAGGTGTTGAAGGAGGACATGATTCCCCTGCAGCCAGCAGGACATGGGAAAGCTGTCTGCACATCTGGAGTTAGACTGTGGGAGAGTTCTGACATTTTTTAATTTGATCTCTGGAATAGTAAGGTTGTTGAAGGTAACTATTCAAAGGGATAAATTTACATCCCTAGAAGAATGTGCTGTTTTCTCTCCTGTCCTGCCTCTCTCTGGGGCACGTGTCCCTCTCCTCATGCCTTGTACCTTTGTCTCTGTGTGTGGGTCTTTATCTCGGTGATACCTCGCCCGTCCACATCTCGGCCATCCCCCTGCTGCCACCATATGTCATTGGAATGTTTCAAGTAGTGAGTCTGGTTTACTTAAAGAATAGTGCTTTTAGAGGAATAATACTTTGCTTTGTTTCCATTAGGACCTAAAAAAAAAAACCGTTTATGGGAGGAAAAATAAACAATCCCACCACCACTCCTTAACAACAGAGTACTTACCCTCTCCTAATGCTACCAGTTCCTTCTTTCACTGGGGCCAAAGGCACCTCCCATAAACTCTGGAGGGCTCTTACACGTTTCTTCTGAGTGCCCTGAGCATAACTCTCCCCGATACACCCACACAAAAGCACACAGAGAATTCATTTTCCAGAGATGACCAAGCAGGGAGTTCTGTCACACTGACTGCAGCCCAGCGAGGTGTCCTGGTTCTTCCTTGGGGACTGCACGATAAGGTGGCACATGGCAGGCCGTGGCTGCAGAGGGGGTCAGCATGGGAGACAGTGGGCCAGCACGAGGCTCTTCTCCACAGCCCATCTGCATCTCCTGTGGAACAGCCAGTCCTGCTCTCCATGCAGGACAGAGTGCTTTCTCTGCCTCAGGGCTGTGCTTCAGTTCCCCAGTGCAGCTGCAAAGGGCCAGAGGAGCAGCCCAGCAGGAGCTGTAGAGGTGAGGGATCACAATGGGGTTTCTGCTCTTTGAACATATCCCCTTGGACCTTAGGAGGGACGACTCCTACCTTTTAAATCCCATTTTCTGCTGCCGTGTTTTCGTGGCCTTGGTGTGATCGCTGTGCCACACTCATGAACTGCAGGTAACCATTCTCAGGAGATTCACTGACAGCAGAGGAGATTTTACTGACCATGAACTGCAGGTAACAAGCATTCTCAGGAGATTTTACTGACAGCAGAGGAGATTTTACTGACCATGAACTACAAAGAAGGAGAAGAGAGGAAAGGGCTTCAGAGGCTTTCTATAGGCATGGACCAGCCTGACACCCCCTCCTGATGTGGTCACAATCATGTGTCATTGCCCGGGGCCAAACCTGCTCCTGAATAGCACTCCTTACCTACAAGAAGATTAGAAGATTAGGCTGGAGTTTATAATTGTAGTAATATTAGATCCTCAGATTCCGCATAGCTCAAGGAGGAATGCAGGTGGATGTTGTTTGAAGCTCTCATCTGAAATATCTCCAAGGATTTCTTTAGTATATGTACACACACATGTCATCAGTAAAGTGTGTTTAAGAGTGGGAGAAGGGATCTTGGTTAGCCCCTATATGACACTTATCTTCAAGAGTACTTAGCTAATTCATCATTTCCTTAGGACTAAAGATATGTCATAACAGCTAAGCCAATGTATATTTGCCCATGACTGCTTAAAGCCAATATAATTCTGAAGATAGCCATTAATCTGGGCACCATGAGCAAAACATCTGATAAATTTAACCCTATCTTTCAAGCTCCATAGTAGTCTGTCAATTGACCTTGATTCTTCCAGTTTATTTAGAATATGGCATTATTTAAAACTCATTTTAAAAGACATTTAAGGCTAAGATGAGTTTTGAGCGCTTCATTTTAAGTATTTGATCAGGCAAATCTTATGACAAATGATATTATTTCTTTATTTTTTCATGATCAAGGTACTATTTTAGCTCTACATTATTTTCCTAAATTTAAATAAAAAATGTGAAGACTTTTGAAAATGGCCCTGACTGTGTGAATATTTGTCCACAGTGAAGAATACAGGAATACACTGACAGCAGAGACATGGGACTAGGCTGAGGAGTATGTATCAAGATTCCATACAGAATAGATGGAAAGGGCACGTGGTACTTGGTTCTCCTGCTAAAATCAGTAACTTGAAAAGTTGGAAATTGGTGTATTATGAACCATCTCTTATTCTCTTCTGCTCAATAGAGCCTGTAGAGTGTCACCTTTTGGGGTGTGACCTGACAAGGTGTGTTTATAGTATAATCTTGGAAGAAACAAGGACCAGAGTGGTGAAAAGTGCATTGCCCTTCCAGGCAGGACCCGGCAACACAGTGGATGAGTTGAGGCCTTCACTGCCCTCTGACCTCTCTAGGTCCTGGTGTCTAAGTCCATAGCCTGTGTGTGACTCCTCTTGTTCTGCTTCTCCACCCACAGGCAGAGAAACACCATCTGAGCAGCTCCTGGGGCTGACAGTCCCCTGGGGGTGGGAGATGGTCTTCTGTCCTTTGTAATGGTACAGAACACCGTCAGCATTTTTGTCAAGTAGCTGTATTTCTGCTTCTGGGAGAGCGTGACAGGTACTCATTACTGCCCAGGGTGATGGTAATTGCCCAGCCCTGCCTCGCTGGCACCTGTTCTGGTGGCAGCATTTCTTCCACCCAGCCAGTAATATCCTGTAATTCAAAGCAGAGTGGTGACTCCATGATAGCACTTTCAACAAGGCAGTCAAGCAAAGGAACAGCTACAGGAGTAGCCACTTAATTGCTTGATAATAGTCATTGCACCTCAGTTTATCTAATAGTCTTTATTGCAGGTTGCCAATTTTGCATTTTTTCCTTATTTAGTCAGCTGTTTTGCCAATATTTTCATAAAAGACTTCTTTCCAGATTGTCTGAGGCATACAGGGGAGTTTACTCAGAACAGAGATGGATGTACTGATTGATCCACTGCTGCTTGTTGTGAACTTCAGAGGAAAGCCAACCCTCATTCCTCTCTGTAAGGTTTATACAGAACGTTTATTGCATTTTCATTATCAATTAGGTGTATTTCTACAAATTTTTTTGGGGTTTTTTTGAAAATATGGTAATTGTGGAGGCTGCATTATCATGGGTAAGATATTCTGAGGATAATTCCATAGAACCTGATAGCATTTCTTCACTACCCCACAGAATCAGCTGGTATTTGTTCAGAAAATGTTCCCAAGATTTTCAGTATTTTCTTTGTACTTTTCCTTTGTGTCAAAAGGGTGCCTTAGTTGCAAGTCCCAGCTTGACCCTGTAAAAAGAGTATGGAATATACATTGTAAAAGTCACTTAAATAGTTAAATGTGTGTCACAGCAGGGATTTTTTGCCACTAAGTGGGCAGGGCACTCCCCTTCCAAATGCTGGACTTTATACTTGCCATTTGCACTGCAATGCATATTGACAGTCCTGTCCCTGAGACCAGAGCCCTTTTGGGGAAGGCATTCCTTGTCTGAAACACAATTTGAGCAGTATTTTATTATACTGTGACCCTGGGAGCATACATTCAGGAGGGACTTTTGGGGTTTATTTCAGCTGATTATGGAACACAGAGCAGAATACAGCCAGTGACCTCTGTAAATGATCACATATTTGACTTTTGGATAAGAAGTCATCTAGTCATAAATGATTTATCTAAAAGATTCTATCTGATCTGAGACTAAGCTTCACCCAGCTGCATTAGGAAAGGAAAGCATGTAACAATTTATAGATTTCACATACTGTAGTACTTTAGAAAATATATTTACGTTCTATATTCTTTACATATATCTGGACTGGATTTTGAAAGCTAACTCAAAGTAAAATCAGATTTTTAAAATGTTTGTTACAAAGCCCTTCCTAAAAGTCTGGTATTCATTTCAAGATGCTATCCTATGCTTAATAAGATTTGTTAATATTGTCTGTGTAGCATAATTACAAAACTGTACTAAGATGTGGCACTCAAAAGAAGTGTCCTTTTCATCTTCATTCCTGTGGTGCAAGTAGGATGTGCATCACATCAAAACTATCTCTTCAATTGCCATTTTGTTTATAGCACAGTCTAAGCCAGAGACTTTGAAATGAATATGCAAATAGGAAGAAATTTAGAAAAATAAAAACATCTGATTTTTTAAATTTGTCCCATTCCTCTGGTGCTTGACCTTCCTGGAGGTACTGGGCTATCACACATCAAGGCACCATTCCTTTCATACGAATTACTCAATTCAAATACATTTCATTTCTTTTCAGGCTGCAGTTTAGTATCTGTGTTGGTTAGTAATCTAAATTCTTCTCCAAAATTGATCTAGTGGCAAGGTCAAAACAAACCAGTTGTAGAAAATACCCTTCCAATGCAATTTCTCTCTAATCCCTCAGAGTTTACTGAATGAGCATGCATCACAATTCGTATTTGGAATTTCAGAATCAAGAGGGAAAAATAATTGAGCCAAACTAGGCAGGTGAATTCTAAGAAAACATTTCTTAACAACCAATTTTGATATTTCCTGATTTGCTTGATTCCTTGGGACACTGATGATGGCAATGTAATATATGTGAAGAAAGTTTTATAAGTTTTTTTTTTTTTTGTATTTCAGTCTCTGTTGTGGCAGATGCTGATTATATTCAAATCCCCCAGCAACCAGAGGGAGGAGGGCGTTCCATGCTGCACAGGACACATGGGTAATCCCAGTCTGAAGCATGTGTTTAATTTCAGTCAGTCTTACCTTAGGTGCCTCCTACCTCATGCCAAGTTCTCTGTGCACCCCCAGAGAAGATGGCAAAGCAGCTGAAGAATCACAGGGTTCCTTCAGGAAGAAGTTTTCAAAGACTGCACATGGAAATTCTATGTGAGGGGATTTAGAACTAAAAAATGTGCAAAGCAGTGCAGGAAGTAGAAAAAAACAGTGGAAAAGAGCAGCAATGCATAAACATTTTAACCCAAATCTTTGCCTGTGACCTATGTAGAGAACAGATGTGGACAAGCACTGCTGTGAAAAGGTACCAGTATGACCATGAGCATTCACATTAACCCAAATGCATTTATAATTGATTTCAGGCTCTAAGTCCTGTAAAAATTTGCTCACATGAGTACTTGTATTCTTCTATAAGCTATCTGACCAATTACAGCCCCAAATACCAAGCACAGATATCCCTCACTCACTGGAGAAGGACCAGAGTAATTCCTTCTGACTTCTGTAGCGTGGGAACAAGGTGCTTCTCCTGTTTCCTGATTTTAAACTTGTAACCTGCTCCACAGACACTACTGAATATAATAACATTTATAGTCAGCTTAGTAAATGGTTCTCTGTATTTTAGCAGATTAACTATATCCAGTGTGCTGTGCTTCACAGAGAAGGCAGATTGTGAGGCATTTCAGTTAATTTAGCTATGAATTGCATTAACTGATGGTAACCTTGAAGAAAAATTAAGAGTATTTGCAAAATAATCAGGTCCGAGGAAGAGGCTTCCTCTGAAATATTAATTTTCTTTTAACCAAGAAAAAAATTCTTATCATATGACCTGGACAGGTCTTTTCCTGTAGTTTTCAGACTCTGATGTTTTATTGACCAAACTCCTTGTTTTAGACTTGAGCTCATGTTCTCTGAGGAAGTACAAGTGGTAATTATGCAAGTCTTTCCTTCCCTGTCATGGCCAACATTCACAAGGGAGATTTACAACCTTCAGCTTTCAGATACGGAGACTGGTTGTTTCACTTCAGAGAGAACAACTCTGACATGGTGAATGGCATCAGAATTGAAAAAAACCCTCTGAAAGCTGGCTACATGGACAGTCCTGGCAGTTAATAATTATGGTGGGGGGTTTTGCCTCTTCTTTCTCCTGTAGTAACCCCAGCTGCAAGATTGTTCAGAATTTAATTTGTTTTAGAAAACAGACTCCTAAAAAAAATTGCATTTTACTCCTCTAGGCAATAGCAGACCTACCTTTAGCAACAGCAAAGTAACCAATGGACTGAATGATATTTATTAAATTGTAACAAATTCAATGAGATATGTGATCATAATGTCAAGACACCCCAATGAAAGATTGTGTTAAGAGTCGGTGGAGGCTGAGTGCTGGCCTCGATACACAGTCAGGACAACTATAGACAATAGACACTGTAAATCTACTTCAGTAATGAGACCTAAGATCTATTTTCTTATCACAAAGCATTCAAAAAGTCAGGCAGTCTGTTCATCTGATTTACATTTAGCTGGAATTTTGATATATAGAGGAAACAGTTTGGCCCCGTGCTCCTGTAAATGTACACGTTTGCTTCAGAAAGAAGAAACTGACTTTTAATCGATGGTCTTTCATTCCACTTCAGGAAAGTTTGAATTCGCCCCTTAATGCACACCCTTATCATGACTGACAACAGTTCTGCCTTCACACATTTGGTTGAAGGTGCAGAGGGCAGGAGAGCTGCACAAGGAATACAGCTGGTCAGTAATGGCTGCATCTTTGTGACCCTTTGTGGATGGTAAGAAGGATCTTTTTATTAAAACAAAACAAAACTGCAAGAGCTTGGGGGCAGATCTGTGTTCTCTTTTGGCCTGTGTTAACCTCTAACCAAAATCTGGCCATTTAAAAAAAAAAAGTACTTCAGCTGTTTTTCTTTATTTTTGGAAGTTTAAAATGAAATATAAAGCCCATAATAAAATGCATATGAGGACACGAATCAATAGACATGAGAACTATGTTAAGAACTATGCAGCCACAGAGGTCTTCATTAACAAGGGTGTTCTATTCGTGAAATTCAGAAAATGCTTTTATTCACTTGTATGCCTGTTGTTGTTTGTGTCATTATTTATTTCTATGGTAACCAAAACAGTAAAGACAGCAATATCAGACAAAACAAAAACAAACAAAAAACAAACAAACAAAAAACCAAAACCACCACAACAAAAAAAAAACCAACAAAAAAACCACCCAACCTCATTGCAAAAGGAGACAACTAAGAGCCAAAACAGAGGTGTTTAGATGATGGTGTAATTTGCTATAATAACTGTTTAACCACATATTTGGCAAGCCCTGGATAACTCACTTATGAGTAATGCATTTGTCCAAATTACACTCAAATAAGAAGTAGTTACCATGCTCCATTATCATGTGTGGTGCACAGATATTTCCTCCCTATCGATTTTCCCACGGCAGGAAGGCTTCTCACTGAACCCAGGCTGGCTATGGGTTGGTGCTGGTGTCTCTTGTGCAGCCTCTGTGAGCTGGTTAGGTGCTCTGGAGCCACACATCATCAGTCCATTGCTATCTGGAGCTTTCTGACTTCCTTGTGCAGCCTCCCACTCGCCTCTTCCCTGTCTGCTCCATCTGGAGGGAGCTTGGCTGCTCTCCTCCAGCCCCAGCTCCCCGAGTGCTCGGCAGCTGCAGCTGCCAGAACATCTGCTGTCTCCCGGCCTTGCCGGGGTGAGCACCAAAGCACGGCCTTTTTAAAGTTGGACACTCGCCTCCATTTGAAACGGAATGAGTTCAAAGTTCTCCTCTTTGTCCTGAGACTTGCAGCTTCATGGGAATAGACAACTGTCTGTAACACAAATTCAAGTGCACGTTTCAAAGGGATACAGTGCATTGTCTTTAGGATGCACTGGCGTTCTGCCTGCTCTTCCCTTGCATCTGTGGAGATTTGGGGTTGGAACAGTCTCATTCTGAAGAAAGAGTCATTTTCAAAAGCAAAGAGTGGAAGGAATGCAAACCCAAACAAAATTAGTCCTTGATTCTGCAACTGCATCCATCAAAGGTGGGCTTCTACTGCCCCGGTGCCTCCAGCCTCATACAGAAGTTGTAACAATGTGCCCTGGGCTATTCCTGGTGAAGATAGAGGTTGCCTCTTGTTTGAAAAGGTG
The DNA here is from genome assembly GCA_008694505.1 of Cyanoderma ruficeps. NCBI lineage: Eukaryota > Metazoa > Chordata > Aves > Passeriformes > Timaliidae > Cyanoderma > Cyanoderma ruficeps. Next base: position 6,053,977 of record VZDJ01000040.1, read on the forward strand.
CATCTGAAAAAGACGTATCTTATTTGGAAAGTTATGAGCATGAAATAACATCACTGTAATCTCACAGGAGGAAAATCTGCACAGCAGCCCCTCATCAGCTGTACTTTTCATCTGTGGGTCAAATCATGCCCTGGCGGCGTGCAGAGCTCCCACTGACTTCATAATGGGAAATGTATTACTTATTTAGAGCTGACTCGGCTTTATTTAGAATGATTTAATACTTTGGTTATTAAAAGTTTTGTGGTTTGGAGAAGGAATATCCACAGGTGACACACACCCTTCTTTGCCACTCTGTTCTGTACTTTCTGACAGGTTTTGGCACAGGGCAGGACGTGGTGTGTGCTGGTTAGTGAGGCTCTTCCAGGAACAAATCCTGGACCTTGAGCACAGTGTGAACAGGCTGGGATGCAGTAGGAGTTCAGCTTTATGCAACTCGTGCTGGCATGGAGCTGTTTGAGACTCTCAAAATGTGTCTTAACTGACATGTTGGCTTGAAATGCACATTGACACAGCTTCATCCCCTGAGCGTCCCCTCCTGCTTTTGCTTCTGCTTGCTCAAACCTTGAGCTACTTTGGCTCAAGTCTGCAGTGAACAAATAGCCTCTCTGAGGAGGAAACCTCAAGCTCAGAAGAGCTTGATCCTTAATGAGGCTCTCTCAGAGCTGGAGGAGCTCTTGACTGTATGAACTCAACCTTCAACATTAGTGGAGATGTTCCTGCACCCAGAGTTGTCCTCTGGGGAGCTCCCCACCTCTGCAGCGCCCACAGACACAAACATGCTGCTCCTGCCCCTCCCCTGGGGCCCTCACAGCTGTTTTGTTACAGAGGAAAGATCCTTACTGAAAACCATCTTACAGAAAGCAGGCTTGAAGGGCCTTTGACAGCTTCCCCAAACCCACGGTGCTCCTCTGGAGCTCCTTACTCAGACACTCTCGGGTTTGTCTCTGTCCTTTTCCTTGCCGAGATTCAACAAGACACGTTGTAAGTAAGGCACGTACTGTCCCTGTCACCAGGTGGGGAAGCAGAAGCTGCCTTTAAAGCAGGAAGTGATCAATACTGAAAATAGAATCAAAAATGTGTCTCCAATGGGATGGACAGCCCCTGATACAGACACCAACAGAACATAGAACAAAAGACTCCAAAAAATTGTGCAGGTCTGGAAAGAAGACAGAAGCTACTGCTACTCAATTTGTACCATTGCAGCTCAAAGCTAAGCAGGCATAAGTACAATACACAATAAATGTATATTTAGCTGTAGTTAAAAGTGAAACTTAATATCCTATCGTAGTGCATAGTACTCTCTTACGAAGAAAACTAATTTATAGGTAAAGAAACAGAGCTTAAAACTGAGAGACTGTGTGTTTTTAAATAAGCTAAGTAAAATGCATACTTACTTACCTTTTATTCTCCTGCTGTGTGTGCCCTGAGCTGGTCCAGGGAGTTCTATGAGGTAAGAAATTCCTGGTCAACAAAAGTTCCTTTTCTAAAAAAAGTGAACATAATGGAAATGGGGAACCACTTACCAGGCAGCTGAAAAAGGAGCTGACTGTGCAGAGAATTTCACACCTTATGGCTTTTGGTCAGTAAAGTACATAAACAAAATGTAATTTTCTATGCAATTACACAGGGTCACACAAGAATATTATGTTTTAGAAACCCACTCAAAAGCATATTGCTCTTTAAGAGCCCAATCCAGAAAATGGTTCCTCACTTTAGTAAAGTTGCTCGTAAGCATTTCTGGGAGTGGAGCCTACGAGACATTTTCCTTTTCATGCTTTCTTAAACAGTTTATGTGATAGTAACAACAGGAAGATAAATTACTTTGAATGGTAGCAATTAGAGAAATAAGGAGTGTGATAGATTTACCATGTGGAAAACATCTCTCACACATTTTCCTACAGTCATTAAACCTGCTTTTAATGACACAACACTGATTTCAGAAAGAAACAAAGTTTATTTGATGAAAATAAACAAGCTGATCAACACTAAATACTTTCCATACACATGATAACAATGTTATGAACTCTAAATACCTTGGTACTTTACACTTGTACAAGACATTAAATTACAATGACTGTCTAATACATGCCCACTGGTAATTTCTAGGAATTCCTTAGTTTCATATCAATGTCCTTAACCATATATCAATATCACAATCCAGAACATGCCACTCACTTGAAAAAATTATTACAAGAAGCACTATCAAATGAGGATCTAAGGTAAACAGGGGATACTGACCCATTGCTGCAGAACATCACATTCAAATGTCACCCTACACACACAAAAGAAACTTGGCGGATATAGTTTGTGTCAACACATCTGAGGTCTTTTCATAAACACTGTTTAAAAAGTAAATTGAAACCCACTTTCAAATGAAAGTCAATGTGCAGGTACGTGCATACTGGATACACAAAAATTCATTAAATACAAAATTCATACTGTACATTTAAATGAAAGAAAGAGTGTGCAGTACAAGACTGATCTCACAATAAAATAATACCGTTATCTTAAATGTTAAGCAAAAGTTGGTTTGTTCATTACACTCAGAGGGGGGAAAAAAAAAACTACCAAGCATTGCTCAAATAAAATATTTCCCAACATCACAGTGTTTATTGTAAACCCCGAGATTCTATTTTAGGATATGAAAAGATTTTCTCCAAACATCATAGAATATCACATGAAATGAAAAGAAGGAGAAAAAAAATAAAAAAAAAACGAAGCAAGAAAAAAAAAATCAACGTTAGACAAATTTTTCCTCTTGAGGGGCTAAATTTTAGGCCCTGATAAAAGTTTAGATCAATACTCATACCAACATGAGTGGAGCAAAAATGCCCCTAAAATAATACCTGTGACAAAATTGGCACATACATATAAATACCTAACTGTACAGCTTTGTATCTGTGACCCTATTTCCCCCCTAGTTTATATCCTACTTCAAGTATTCGGTTGCAGAGTTAAGGTAAAGACCTGATTGTAAGAGACACAGACGATTGTCCCCTACCGCGACAACAAATTTGTCATGAGAAACCACTTTTGTTGTCTGAGTTTCCAAGTGCAACATTTGTCATATGTGCTAAATATACTCCCAAAAGCTTTGCTGTTTCAAAAACAAAGATCTAAAATGCCATTGATAGTTAAAGGACAAACTTTTTAAACATGAATGAAATTGGGATTATCTATGCTATGCTATTCTATACATTTTATTCTATTTACTGAAGACAGTAACATCCAGCAGGACTCCTGCTCAAATAAATTGCTCTTTGATTGCACCAGGAATCATGGTACAAATAAATAAAATATCATCTCTAGACAATAATTTTAAGGGGATTACTATGTATGGCTCATGTAGGATGTTTAGGGTTAATCGCACCACAGGTTCAAAAAATAATTTTTCTAAATTCAGTGCAAGACTTTAGGAGTATCCATTTAGATTTTTTTTCCTTTTTTTTTTTTTTTTTAACAGCAGCAAAGAAAAACTACTAAGGATTAAGGCCACCCATGCTTAAATTTATTGTTTGTCCTTTAAAAATGCAGATATTCTATTTCCACTGCCATCAGCATGGAAGCATTTCTTCCATGGACAAAAAGATGCCTCAACAAAACAGCCAAACATTTGCACATGTTTGCCAGACTGACTGAAAATGTTTGTGGAGTCAGAAGGAACCTCTCCTTGAGAAGTGGTAGAGATCTGACTGTCAGTTAAGAGTCTCTCACTGAATGTAACAACTTCACATTTTTATTTCTCCTTGCATGTGCTTTAAATTTATTTTACTAGACACATTTTGTTGATACAAACAGCCTTCAAGTGCTGTTTGTTCATTGGTATTTTCTTTAACATCTAAGATTCATTGGGGTCCATGTTGGGGACTGTTTTTCAATGTAGAGAACAATAACAAACAGTTCCACATTTACAGGAGACCTAGTGCATATACTGTATTCACAGCAATCTTATCTTTATCTTTATTTTTGTTTTTGTTTGTTTCTTTAAGAGTCCCAGCTTTTATTGTTGAAAACATGTCTGCATTTGGATGGTAAAAGGTTGATACATCCTTGTGTACATGTCCATATATATACACACATAAGTATTTATACACACCTCAAGCTTTTACCATCCAGGAATAGATACATCTTGTATATAATCATATATTTATGTTCAAATTAGATGTCCTATGCATTGTCAGAGACACACACCATATTTTCATAAAACTAAGCTTTGCCATCAGTTATTAGTACCAAAAATTGATTTCATTTCCAACCTGGCCCAGAGCTTAATACCGGTTACAGTATCAATATTTGGTTTGGTTTGGTTTTAATTTGTATTATTTTATCAGTAGATAAAAGAAAACAGAGGAGGGTAAGGCTTGTTTTTATTTTTTGGAAAAGCCTGTATCTAACTGGGGGTAAAGTTAATGCCAACACCCTTATATAGCATTTTGCTAATACCTCTTTGATAATCTAGTGCAATAGAAGTGATACTTTAGAATAGACTAGGTAAAATCAGCAAATGCAGATACCACATCTAAGGGAATCTGAATTACCTGTTGAAATCAGTATCAATTTACCAAAAATTAGCTAAATAACCTGCTTAACTGAACTTCATGAAACAACTATATTCTGAACAGATGGTTTCTTTGTAAAAAAAAGGTAACTCACAAGACCCATTAAAGACAGAAATAAGGTCTTAAAATTTCTGCTTGAGTCTTCTTCATTATTTTCCAAAGTATCTAATTTCACAATAGACTACAAGAAATAATGGAGAAAATGCTAATTAATGCAGCATTTCATTAGATATCAACCTTAGCATTCATTTTCTGCATCTGTGATCTTCTCCAGGATATCATGGTCATGTTTGGAGATCCAATGCAATAGATTATCATTGTTACCTTCCAGTGCTACAGTTCTTTCTTCCTTTTTCACTAGTTCCTCTGACAACTGTAACAAGGGAAAAAATATTCCAATTAACAACATGACTGTGGCATCCAGAACATCTTAGCTCTCATCTAATCAAGACTCTCATACATATGAGCGGAGATAATGCTTTTCTAGGGGCTGAGGATTAAGTAAGGCATTTAAATTCAATTTGAACCCATTTACGTTCATAGGGTGGCAATTAGTTTTATTGCTGATTTGTATGACACAATTCCCCCTAAATGGGAAATATTTTAAATTTCTAAGGTGCTGAATTTTGTTGTGCTTGTGATTCTGTAAGCAGTGAGTTTTCTGATCTTGTCTATAAGCACAGTAACTTTGAAAGGGAAATGCTATTAATAAAATTAAATATTGTTTCTGTGGGAACCAAGGGAATCATTCAGTTATTCCCACTCAGTTCTGTGGCAGGTGGGAATGTGTAGTACCTCTACCGCCCTTCCAAAATCGAAGCACCGTTTTCCTGTCATATTTTAAGCACTTTAAATTCACTTTAATTTGCAGAACAGTGGAGAAAGGTTTTATGGATACACGCAGCTCAGATTTGCAGAAGGTAGAACACACAGCAATGTGTTAGGAGGTTTTCAGCCACAGGGGCTCTGCCTGGCCTGGCTGGCCCTGCTGAAAGCCAGGGGAGTACAGGAGGGAGCTGGGTCCGCACAGCTCAGCCAGGGGGAAGAATCTTCCTGCCTCATGCCTTTGGACCAGACTCGGTCTGATTGTGGCTACACAGGGAGGCCTCAGGGATTTTTATTGGTGTTTTAGTTGTGCTGCAAGCAAACAGCACCGTATTCTTGAACAGAGAGCAGTGAATTGGTCTTATTCACATTGTCTGTATGTCAGATGAATTAAATGAATTAAATAAATGTGGGAGGAATTAAATGATTCCTTAGAGGGAAGCTGTTCATTTATCCACTCACCGTTTCCAGAAAATATGAAATGTACTATGTATAGGAATCTCCATTATTGCCCTTCCATTTATGTAACCTTAAAAGTTTCCAAAACATCCCGTTTTATGTAAAAGAATGCGCCATACAATGCTTAGGGGTCTGTATACAACTGAAAAATTATGTTTTTCGAATAGAACTACCTGACTAAAATTCCCTTTTAAAATGTCAGAATCTAATATTTATCAGATAAATTCTTCTGTGAGTAAAGTGAAGCACTGTTTACAGAATAAACTATCATATTATTTTAAATCCCTGTTTTGAAGTTCACATCTTGCTGGAAGGCACACATAACGGTTTATACCATACAAATGTAGATTAATAGTTTTACTTTTGCAGTGAGAGGTTGGTACAATTCTTCTGGTTAAAACACTTAGGGACTAATCCAAAGCCCACTGAAATGTGGAAAGGTTCCCACTGATTTTAACAAGTTTTGGATCTGGCCTTGAATAGTCTAAAAATGACTTCTGCAGAGCTGGAAAGCCAGGGAGTTCCTAAAGTAGATCATGTTACTACTTCTGGCACATAAAATCGTTGCAAACTTTTTATGAAAACTGTAAGTCAGTGCATGCATTACGTTTAGTGAACTGTGCATAGCTCCCATTCTTTTGTGTGCTGAGAATTTCTTAATCGTCATTCAAAGAGATACTGGGGCAGGGGAATCACACCTATAGATTAACGAGGAGAGCACATTCCAGGAACTGCAGCACAGTAATGCCTAGGTTTTTTAAACAAAAACACACAAAAAATCTTTAATGTAGTTGCTATTTTACAAGCTGAGGTTCCTCTGCAATTAACACTTTTATGCTCGGAAAAAAATAAGAACCCAGAATAAAGTGTCCAATCGGAGGAGCAGCAACAAAGCACAAAATGCACTCCCTCTCTGGCCTGCTCCTCAGATTTTCATTGGGGTTTTAGTATAGAATGAAAGCCTCCAAATAAACCTCACCCACTTAATCAACCCACCCATTCATCAGGAAACCATATATGTATTGGAAGTGTAACAAAAACTTGTTCACCACAGGTAGGAAATGCAAAGTATTTCTCAAGTAAGTCAAATAAATATTTAAAAGGATATTGCTGTCAAATACCAACTGAGGTTGAGTAAATTAAATTTATATTTGTTTCTTCAGTGCTGCACTTGGTAAAAGTCACCGAACCTCTAAAACAGAAATAAAGTTTGGTAACACACATTGGGCCTGAATTCAGCAGTGCTCCAGCTGAAATGAATGTCTTATGAGTTTGTCACCTCTGTCAGTCCATTAGATACCAGTCAGTGAAAACAGCAGAAGGATGTGAAGATATAAAAGTGTAGTAGCCCACAAATATTTGTTCAGATTGCTTTTCCTTTGGATAAAGACACCTGCCTGATTAGTACTTTTTACCTCCAATCCTTCCCTCTCAGCAGTGATTTGCAGAAACAAGCTGGAGAGGGTGGGTAAACACAAAGGGGTTAAAGGGGAAACTGTTTAATAACAGTAGTAAAATGCAGGCTATTTTTGACATCTGGGTTAATGTCCATTATGCTCCATATGCTTTCCAAATGTTTGCAACAAGCACCCAGATACAAAAACAGATACCCATTCACATGGGCTTAAATTGCCCTCTCCTAACCTGTTACACATGGTACCTACATAAAAGGCCAACAACTGATATGGTAATTAGTGAGTTAGAAAGAGGGGGAATAGACACTTTATTGCAGGGAACTGGTATCTGACCAAACGTTAGTAGAGAAGGATATCATTAATGAAAACCTCTGAGGGCTATTTCTGCTCCCTAATCTACGCCAAGGCCTCTGTACTACAATGTGACATCCTTGAAAAAGCTGTCAGGATGAATTCCTCAGTTTCCTTCTCCAGACTCATTCATCATTACTGCAATCAGAGTACCAACAAATGATGGGAAATTATTTCATTTTCTGGAAACAAGCAACTAGACTGGAATAAGGCTATAACTCATAAAGTCTTTCTCAAGTGATGTCCTGGGACTTGCCTGTGCCTCTTGCAACAACATAATCTAAATTATAGGAAGAAGAAAAGAAAGCATTCTCAATTTTTACCTGTGTGCAAAACCGTGAAAAGAATGACTCTATTAAGACAAAGCCCTGCCACCAGCCTATTATGGAACTAAGGAAAAAGTCCTATCGTTTTTCTGTGCTTTATTTGCTCTTTGCTACAGCAGGCATAACATCAGGCTCCTCAAAGGAATTTGCAAAGCTTAATGTTTGTAATGTGCCTTAAGAGTCTTGGATGAGTGCTAAGTATTATTATTTTTCAGTTCCTGCATTTGATTAAAACTGAAATAACACAGTAAAAATTAAATTAATATATTAAGTTACAAGTAAAGAGCAAGCATGTGGTTTGTGGAGCTACTTGTAACACTTTTTATACGAACATGTATTACAGAGTAGGTGATTCCCAAGGTCTGTACTGACATGTACCATGTGGGCATAACTTAACAACTGAAAAACCCCCCAGAAGTTTGATTCAGCCAAAAATCTGTTCGTGGCTTCTGTGTGAGCTCAGGGCTGGGGCCAGCGGGAGCACTGTGGGCTGCTTTCCCCTGGCCCTGAAGTGCAGTTGCAAACACAATCACAGCCCAGATATTTGTAACTCAGCACAAGCAACAAAATTGGGTAGCACAGATCTACTGGAGCGCTTGCCACTGGATACGTCCCTTAACACAGGAGGTGACAATGGCATGATATGTGCTGCTTGAACCTCCCTGTCATTACAGCCCTGACAATAAATACTGGTTTTGCTACTTCCTCCTGGCCTAACTCTTGAGGAAAGAAAGAAAACCCACCTCTCACTTTCTAAAGAATACAATAACCTGTTAAAGCCTGTTATATCGACGTGGAAATCTCTTGTGAGGAGGGCCAAGAAAAAAAATAATTAAGGCATAAATTTGTATTCAACCTACGTAGAAAATTTTCAATGCTGAGATGCCAAAGACACCTAAGACACTTGTCGAGCAGAGTGAAAAGGTAAAATCTAGTTTAAATTTATAGCATTCCTTCAGTGTCCCTCTAGGAGTTTGGCTTTTTGCCAGTGTTCCTTGTTAAAAATTTGTTAAACGTGTTTGGCATTAATGCAAACACAAAGTGCTCATTTGTTACAAATTCTATTGGAATGCATTCATTTAAGGCAATGAAGTAGTTACCAGAAAAGAAAAAATGTTCATTAAGTACATTTTAAAAATACAATGATGTATGCGGTGCATAACTATGGCGCCCCAGTGGCTATATAAATATCTGACAGAATAACCACAAGTCGTGTTTGGTTTGAAATTGGAATCTCTTAAACATAACCGATAGAACAAAAACTGGGTTTGTTTGTTGTCAAAACTGATGTTAGTCTTTCTTGTTTAGATCTAGTTAAAATAACCAAAGTTTGGCCATACAATTTTTTTACATCTCAAATCAATAAAGCCCACAGGTTAAAGTAATGTTCAAGGAAGTTTCTCGACTCAGAAGGTAAGTGCAGCACTGCACATTATCTGGAGAACACTGGACACAGAAAGTAAACACCCTGCTCGGAGGAGAACAAATTTTAGTCATTCTTAAAAACTCCACTTAAGGAAATGTTACCTGGGAGATCTGCAACTGTCTGACAACATTCAGGCTCACCTCAGCAAAAGGTGTCCTGCTCTACTCCTTTTAGAAAATAAAGAGCTCAGACCTAGTTTATGACATCCCAATAACAAATCCCTCTTTTTTATTAATGTGAACTATCCCTGGTAATGATAACTCTTGATATTGAATAAGCAACTCTGAGGTCTGTTTCTTAGATGTTAGAAGATATCTTCTTAGCTACATTGTAAAACTAAACCGATTGTTCTCTTTATTTTTTTTCAATGATTTATAGCTACTTACAAAAAAGTTTAAAAATTATAAATACATAAGTAAAACATCTTCAAAATGAAGGATCCATAAACGGTATGATTTAATTAAATATTGAAAGATTCACAGAAAAACTACCAGCATAAAAAGTTATTTATAAAGACAGAATTAACTTTGCTCCAATTTTGGCAAAGGAATTATTTATCCCATTTGTTGCTATTTATGTTTCAATTCATTACACAGTAAACTTCAGAAGGATCTGCAGCTGGTGGTAGAATCACTGCACGAATGTGATGAACTTTCCATATTGCTGTAATGCCAGAATTGTTAATCTTAGTTAGGGATAAAAGCAGATACCATTGGGATGAATAAAATCAAATGGATTCAAGCCCTCTAGACAGTAAGAGTCCTTGAAAACTACTGTACAATTATATCATAAAATTAGATTAAGTTTATGAACCTTGAGACTATTTGGACAAGGATGCCTTCTCTACTGGGAATGTTTGTAAATCAAAATTAGACAAGTGCTACATGAGTTAAAAGACAGCTATTATTTCTTAGAACCTTTTCCTTTTCAGAAAAAAAGTCCTGTCCGAATCAAAGCTCTTCAGAAATATGAGGAAACTCAGTACGTATCCTTCAATCTGTCACTTGGACACTGAATTAAGAAGAGGGTTATAGGGAGTGTTAAGGATGGCTTCAGAGCAGGACTTTTCAATGGGTTGAGCTGGAATGAAGATGATGGAAGAGTTTCCATGGATTCCACTGGAGCCGCACAGGGAGGCGGCCGGGATTCAGCAGGGCACGGGGTTCTTTGGCAAGACGTTTATGACTTCCTGAAGACACAGCACATTGACACCATTGTTACTTCTTGTTGTTGTTGTTGTTATTTAAACCGCATGGCAGTGACAAGACAAGAAGAATTCTTGGGTTTAAGTGCTTCGAACAGCGACGCTCCCAAAGTGATCCCGAAAGCCGTCGATAGCAGGGATCATTTGACGAAATTGGAAGGTGCCTTTTCCATCCTGGCTGATGTGGAATGCCATTTATTCTCATGCGCGGGATTAATTAGGGGCCTTTTTTGGGTTTTTTTTTCTTTTTTTCTTTTTTTTTTTTTTTTTTTGAAGATCAAGGTTTTGGGCTCGGTGNTGTGCCGCCGAGTGAGTGCACCGGCGTGGGGACAGAGCCGCCCCAGCCCCACGCCCCGCTCGGGGCCGCGGCCGGAGCGCGCTGGGCAGCGACCCCGCGCAGCGCTGGCTGGACCCGAGCGCGTACACAGCGCCCGTGCCTGGCGCCTGGGAAAAGAAGTGGTTAAATAAACGCTGTGTCAAGCCCCCAATCTAATAAGTCATCTTATTAGGAAGTTGTGATGCCCTGTTTGCCCTCGCCTGTGGCTTGTCTGCTCCACTGAAAGGTCTCCTGCTGGGACCTTTGTGGCATTATACGAGGTAGAGAGGGCTGCTGCAATATATGACCCTTGGTTTGGAGCAGCCGAAACAGCGGGAGAACTAAGCTGCAAAGAATTAAACATGTAACAACTTTGTAAAAGCACAGACAGTGATTGAGGTTGGCCCTTTTGCTGTTGACACATTCTGGCCCCTGTAGGTTGTGGTCACTAAGCCCATTAGAGCTGCAGTGTGGCAACATCTACTTCAGCAAGTTCAATGTGTTTCTGGTTTATTTCTAAATACTGGATGCGAGCTGGCAGCCATAGGAGAGTGGAATACGGCACCAGAAATATGTCATAAACACAGTCGTCGTTGTCAGGGATGTGAAATTACTTTTCAAACTATTTATTTTTGGCAGAAGGAGGGTGCGTGTATTTTTGCACTTTGTTAACTGAAATTTAATTGCAACTTGCTGCATGTTATGTTTAATTAAGAAAAAAAAAGAGACAGGAAACCTCAAGATGCTGTTTTCTCTTAAAAGAGAAAATTTTCACTGGAGAGAGTAATCTTTGTTGCTAGAAATTCACTGCAAAAGTAACTAGAAAAAAACCCAAACCAAATAAAATCTCAGCTGGGATAAGTTTCACTTATGAGCATTCACTTATTTACATATCATCTCCCCACTGTACTTTTTTTCCCCGTTTCTTTAAGATAAGACGTACATTTAATTCAGATTTTTAAACTGGGCTGTGAAATGGACAAGAAAGATTAATTAAATAAATGAAAGGAGGCATTACAGACATAATGAGAGGTAGATTTAAGTTCTAAACCCTAATATACAGAAGAATACACCTTCCCATCTCCTTGTGGACCACACTTTTTCAGGCAACAGTGCAAGGTTTCTATTGCACATTGATGAGGATGCTCATGGTCCCTCAGCTCTGAGGGCTTTATTTGCCTCTCAAAACCGTGTTGTGCTCCCAGGTTTTATGAGTCCCTGCAGATTCATCTCTGCCAAGAGCTACCAGCCTGTAGATAGGGAGCAGAGGATGAGCTGGCTGAACACTTGTGCGTCTGACACATTTGTCTGTCCCTGGAGCCTGTTACGCGCTGCCTCTGCCCTCCTCCCCACATGAGCCAAAGCTTATGTAAGAGATGAAATGTGCAGAGAGGGATAAAAACAGGCCACAGCTGAAGGAGGGGATGGTTTGGCAATCTTTTGTTCTTCGTGTCTGCAGCACAGGCATCTCCCTGGTGCTGTGCCCTTGTTTTTTCCAGGGGTTTTTGCTCAGGCGTGGTGTCCCTTTGGGTGCCCCCAGCTCCCTGCTCTGGCAGCTCAGGGCTCCCTGAGCCCCACCTTGCTGATGCACAGAAATGACTGGCCGCTCCTTTTGGAGGGATCAAAATTGTGTCAGGGGCAAAGCACATTCCTTCTTTGGCCACCAGTGATGAAGGAGCATTTCTTTTCTGTTCTTAAGAGTTTGCCTGAGCCAAGCAAGGTCAGAGCTGTGGCTTTTCTCTGGATAAGAGAAAATACTAGAATTTGTAGGAGGTGGGGTTTTTTTCTGCCATTTTTTGAGATTTGCTGATAATTTGTGACTAGAAGGAAATTCTTAGAATCTCATACATATTTATCTGGTTGGAGAGTATGATTTGGGTTTTACCTCATGCATCCTACCAGAGTCAGTCAATATTTAATAGCTAAAATTGGCTGTTGTGCTTGGAGAAGTCTAGTTACTGTGGCTGCTACCACACTGTTGTTAGAAGCATATTGGTTACTAGATGTTGTACCAGAGTAAACACTAATAAATTTAGTGGTTATGGAGAGGAAGTTTAATCCAAAAGCATCCCAGCCAGTGAGGAGGTACACAAGGCCTGTGCTCCTTCTTTTGATGCACCCAAAGGCTGGATGGAGTTGGGCAGAAGAGAGGTGGTGAGGGCTGAGTGCCAGTTTGAGGTGCTTCATGTGTGTGCCTATTTCTGCCTTTAGGAAAACTGTGGATCCTTGGCCAGGGTGAAAAAGTCCTCTCAGAAACGCTGGATATAATCATGGTGTCCTTCAGGCACGTGACTCCATTAGGTTATTGAAAGTTTGCTGAGGATATTGTTTCCTTAACCAAGCAATAACACGAAATTCAATAGATACATCTCATGGCTTGTGCCTGCTTTCCCAATCACCTCAGATTTCTCATCTTCTAAAGCTGAGAATAAACTAAAGAGCTTCAGGATATTGTTCTGTGGATCTGAATATTTGTACCAACAGCTGTGTGTCCCACCTATACCTCATAATTTAGATATACCATTAATATGCTATTATTTATCCTTAGTTTGTTCTGCTAGTTAATAGCCCAGTACTCACTGAAGTTATCCTATCAGGTATGTCTAAATACTGATTGTGCTGTGGAAGGCATTGTTGCTTATTGTATTTATAATAACAATATAAAAGATATCAATATGTCAAAGTATAGTCAAAGTTCTATTGTACACAAAAAGCCTGTTTGACAGGACATGAGATATACTCTCACATTCTTACCCTCCACATGATCTTAAATATATTCTTATTTTACGTGGTTCATGAGATGAAACTGCTTACAAAAATGGTGTCTGATGTTACAGTTGCATCTTTTAATGGTAAGAAGAAAGAGATACAACTAAGGCAAGTGTTAGTAGGTTTGGTCTGTTTGAAGACCAATGCTGGATCCATTTAAACCCCTTGTAACTGCTAAAGCATTACTATGACTGTGTGTGGCACTGGGAACAGGACCATACATGCTCGACAGCTACTTATTTTTTAAATACCCATCCAAGCAACACGCAGCATTTTGAAATCTAACTTGTGTGGTCTAATTATGCAATAATTTTTATAATTTAGGCCCCAATATTATGAGCTTCTCCACAATTATGGCTCTGCCCACGCATTTCTCAGTGCATGATAGGCAAGACTTAGGGGCCAGCTCTGTTAAACATACATGTTTTAAAACATGTTTTAATTTTTTAATTTTTACTCTACGTGAGACTTTAAAATGTACTTAATATTAAGAGAAGGCTTAAGAGTCTATCCTGAAGGGCACCTTAGAGGCTTTCGTTTAGCTAAAGGCACATGTATGTAATTCCATACAGACTGAGGACCCACATTTATCAGCATTCCAATGATAATGAGAATTACATAAAGGGAAATGATAAAAAAGCAGTAAGCAAAATTTTGCTCCCTCCCAATCTTCAAACACCACCTTTATAATAGTCACTGTACACTAAAAAACATACATGTGTGTAAGAGTTGGAGAGATCAGAGGCTTAGACTGCAAGATTTCCAAGGATACTCAAACCATCCATGTAAGTGCCAAATGACAGGTAAACATGTACAACTGAAAACATGAACTTCATTATGAAATCATGTAAAACTATGATGGTGACATTTTCTACTTGATACTATTAAAACAAAATTGATGCATTGCAATTAAACTTTTAGCAAAACAAGACAAGGAAATTAATTAGCAAGAATAATCTCCACAGTTCACTGCTCAGTACAATTTACCCTGAGCAGTACTTTTTTTTCTAGAGAACACCTATTTCTCTATGCCCGTTTTCTTTCTCCTTTCATTCTCCTGTTCCAGCTGTGCACAGACCTTGTCTGACTTCTCTCTCTATTTTTTTTTGACTTGCTTAAACTTTATTTCTCCTCACTTTTTTTTTTTTATTTTTTTTTTTTATTCCATTCTCTGCAGCAGAGCCCTCTCCACCCTGTCAGGCTGTGTTGCCAACCTTTGCCCAGTTCACTGCTGAGTGGTGGCATTGGACAGCAGCTGGAAATGGTGTGACACTATCACGCTCTACTTTCCCTGCATCTTGCAGTTCTGGAACAAGATAAAACGTGAGAAGAGCAGTTCACAAAAAGCAGTTTTGAGGACAGTAATTTGCTAATTAGAAACAGCAAAACAAACCCAGAAGATACTGTTGATGTGCATGCACAAATGTGTCCCACTGAGGAAAAGGTAATGCCCAGAGTGGAACTCAATTAACGTGAACAACTTGGAAAATAAGAATAATGATGGCAGCACAAAAATTGTTCATTCCTCCAATCATTTTAGAAAGAGCAACAACTAAACAGGTACTTATAAAAAAATCTTTCCCCCTACAAGACAACTACAAGAAAGACAAGATAGTTTTAGAGTTACTTTCCAGAAACTTTGTTTTAACCAAGTCTCTTAAATCAAGAAGGTAAAACAATATTTGACAACGTAGCCTAATTTCTCATTAAATATGCTAAATGTAAAGAATTTATCTAGCCCATTAAATTCTAATTTTCTGGATTTTTATTTTCTCACACTTGCATATCTTGCCTCATTTTCTACAGGAACTTAAAGATACAGGTCATCACTTCTAGGTACACCTCTACATTCATATTTTTACAGTCTGGAAATGAGACACAGGGGCCTGTGCTGTACAAAGAACATTGGATTTGGACAAAAAGACGTGGGAAATTCAGCAAATAAAGCAGAACTGGATCATTATTTCATATCTGAATGCAGTATGTTCTATTATGAAAATGTGAGGATTAAGTCAAAGAATGCAGTTTCACTGCATTTTTTAATGAGGAAATCTTGTTTTTACAAACATTTCCAGAGATCAAATCAAGCTAACTTTTTATTAATTTATCCAAGCTACTTGTTCTTTTGAACAAGCCCTTTTTTTTTTTTTTAATATACCCCAACTGTAATTTATCAATTCTTTTATCATCAAAAGTTATTGTTTAAGCCGGGAGTAGCTTTTTAGCAGAGCTCAATGGTTAATCATGCAAAAACAAAACAAAACCCCCAAAACCAAAAAACAAACAGTAAATTGTCATGCAAGTCACAAGTTCATAAACAGGGGATGTAAAAAAGGAGCAGAGGAGGAAGAGGGTCACCTGTGTCCTTCGCGGATTTTTTTTCCAATAGAATATTTGGGAATCTTTCATTTCATTAAACAAAATCTTATCTTTAATTCCCCAAGGTATGCACCTTCCATCATCAGGCATTACCACAGTAATGATCAGAAAAGATTTTGTGGTCTCATTGTAGAAAATGCACCTTGTTCCAGCAATAATTTCTAATTTATCTGCCTTCCAAATTTCAAAGGGTGGGTCAGGAACAATTCACACCTTCCACTGTCCCTGTGCCAAAGGAAAGAGGGAATGAACCCTCCAGGCTCCCTGCAATGCACGCGGCCCTGAGAGCTGAGGGCTCCTGCTAAACCCAGAACGTGGCATTTAATGACCCTCAGGTGGCCAATCCCATCCACAAACCACTTAGCACAGCTCCAGTGTCATTTCTCCTCGTGGTCCCTGCAGTTGGCATGGCAAGCCTGGCCAACAGTTCCGTGATGGCAGGGGTTCTACCCGGAACCAATGCCAGCCCATTTCACTGCGTGCCCAAAGTGCAGGAAAATTTACTACTCAATTCACCTTCACCCCCTTCAGATTATTAACGATTTTAGAGATTTATCATATTTCTATTTCTTTCCCAAACTGAATATTTTTATTGCAATAGTCTCCCTTTACATAGAAAAAAAAAATTTTTTTAGGCCTCTGTTGTGCTCTGTTCTTTCTCAGTGGCTTATCAGAAATGGTGGGTAGAATAGCAAAGATGTGGGCAAGCCTTGAATAGGTACAGAGGTTAAAAATGGCTTTGTGTTTAAAGAACTTTTTCTTTCCCAAATATTTATTACATTGATTACCTTTTTTATTACTGCTGCAAATAAAGGTAACTTTTTAGAGGACTGTGCACAAGAATTCCAACATCTCCATCCTGAAGAGTATTAGCTAATATTGTATCCTGATAATTACTATGCAGTCTTGGAGTTTGGGATTGTTTTTCTTCCATATGCTTCATTTTACATTTATCTAGAGGTAATTACATCTGCCCAGTCCCTCAAGTCACTGCAGCATAGATTTTTGCATTTTCGGAATTCCTTCAGTCCTGCAGAACAACAAAATAGATTTCAAAACCCTTTTGTGGGAAATTCCCATTAAACATATCTGGTTTCTCCAAAGAATGAGCTGAAACCTGCAGGGCAGCTGGGATGGAGGGAAGGCAACAGACACAGCTCCATTCTGTGCATAATTCAGCAAAGTGCCAAGCCATGCTTGTGGAATCCTTTGCTGTGCTGCCGCTGCTGGCTGACACAGTGTCAGCATTTTTCAGCATTACACCACTATCAGCCTGTACTGGGACCCTTTAAAACAGCTGAAATAAAAGAGCTCTTTCTCCATATTTATGCCATCCTGCTCTGAGCACTTCCTGTTGGCCCCAGTAAATCTCTGCTAAATTTCAATCGACTCTCATGGTGTTCCAGCTGTTAGATAAACTTCCAAGGATATTTTTGTGACAGGTACAAACCTAGACAGGAAATCTCAAGAAGAAATCCTAAATTAATTATATGTCAACATTCAAGCCACAAGAAGGAGCAATTGTCATAAATTTTTGGAGGTTAGAATCCAATTTTAGTTGTAAGTGCAAAAAAGTTCACTGACTCATTTGTGATTCAGTGCCAATAAAATAATATATTTCATATTCTTCAGCAGTTCACTTTGGCTAAACATAGAAGGGACGCTAAGAAGCTGTATATTTAAATCACATAAAAATTCACATGCAAACTAATAACAAATTGTAGATTTACAATTTATAATTCAGAATTGCCTAATCTTATCCCGCCTTTTTGAAAACAGATACGACAAATAAACTAATTCTGTCTTAAATGAAAACGTCTTCACTACCTAAAAATCTGATAATGCTGCCAAGAACATCTTTCTGCAATTCCCAACAGCACAGACTCCATCTCTCTTCTCTCTCCCAGACACGGCGCCTTTCATGTCTTTTGTTAATGCTGGTAAGGACTAGTAAGGAAGGGGTTGAGAGGGCAGAGGGTGCTGTAACAGTGCTAACCCACAGAGGAGTGCCCGTGTTTCCTTGGCCTTGGCACGGCTGTGGAATTCTTGTCAGCTTTTCCCATCCCTCTGCAATGTGTCCTTGGAGAAACCGCAGCCGGTGTCCGGGACACACAGGCGGGATGAGAGCTCTGCAGCAGCACCAGCTCTGCAGGTGCCAGAGGTTCCCCATCCTGCTCCCCCAGGATCCCCAACATTTTCCTGCAGTGCCACTGAGCTCCATAACCCTTGCCGTGCTCCCCAGTTGTGCTGCCCCAGCAGCAGTGTGGATTTCTCTCCGGGTCCGCCCCTGTGGCAGCCGGGGCAGAGCTCCCAACCCCGAGCAGCTGAAAAAGCCAACAACTATGTGTGGAGTCAGGTGCCCAAAATCGACCTTGTGCTTGAACCTGGCAGGGGGTCCTTCCCAAACCCGTCTGCCTAAAAACAAATGGGACAGTTTTGAGACACCTGTTGTCTCAGTACAGAGAAAAATGTGTCGTGGCAGGGGGGGAAAGGGAGCGGGAGAAAAACCCATGAAGCTTTGCAGGCTGCACTGCTGGATGCAGCTTTGTGGCACATGTGGGAGATGCTTGTGGTCCTCGTCCTGGCACCAGGTCTGTCCCAAGCTCTGGCAAGCAGCCGAGCACAGGGCACTTTTCCAAACCCTGCAGCCGCTGCTCCGGCCCTCAGCAGAGCTCACTGGATATGGGGTCCAGGGAAGGATCATTGCTCCAGACGGGAAAGCCCAAGCAAGGAGCTGCAGCCACCTTCCTTAGGCTGAGGCAGAAGGAAGGAACAAGACAGAAGAGCTGCAGTTCAGAGGGAGAGCAGGATGGTTCAGGCTACTGACAGAGAGGCAAAGAAACAGTGATCACACACCGTGGGCACGAGGCCACGGCTCAGTACTCTCTTCATAAACAATGTTCTTTCACACAATGCAGGTAACATTCCCTCAGCTTTACTAAGTACTTTCTCTTCCCAGACACTAAAAGGATCCATCCAGAGTCTTCCAAATTATTTCAGTGGAGATACATCAAGTAGTCCCAAGAAGCAAATACTCAGAGCCCCATCTGCAGCCAAAACTGGGCCCACAGCACAAACACAAATACATCAGAAATCCTGCAAGGAACCGGCAGAAACATACTGCACTTAGCTGACCACCTTGATTCTGTGTCTCTCAAATACCGTGGATAAATAACTACTTATGTCACCCTGGGAGAAAAGGAATGTATGATATGGCTACGAAACCACCTGGATTTTTTATATATAAAAAGTGTTTTCACTACTTATGGAAAGCCAGACATGTAAATTACACTGCCCTTAGCAGGAAAAAATATGTGCCAAAGACCATGCCTAGGAGCAGAATTCGGGAAGAATGGGGGTATGGTCATGCCAGCTTTGCAATGTTTTCTTTTACAAGCCTGTTTTACTGCTGAGGTGGGGGAGACTAGTGTTATTGCTTCCTCAGAAAGCTGTTCTCACAGGATTTGACTATTGGTCATGAAAATCTTATAAGGTCAGACAATCCTGCAAGATTGTAATGAATTGAAGGTTTAAACGTGTTCCCAAGATTTTGGTTATGTTCGTTTCTAAGATGGAAAGTAATCCCCTTAACAATGTGCAACGCCTGGGAAACAAGAATTAAATAAAAAGCAAATCTGGAGATTGAAATTCAGTACCCTTGAAAGTTTGCACAAATTTGTTATCAAATAATTTATCTACTTTCAGCCTTTCCACATGGACAGATACAGGTGGCACTACCAGCAAAACTACACCTGTATATTCAGTATGGAAGTAAATAGAGTTGGGCTGTTCCCTTGGTGCTGATTCTGTGAAAGTCGTTCTGCAAGAGCAAGAAGACACAGCCACAGCACCCTATGCCATTAGAGGTCCCTTCAAGGCTGATTGTTTGCGTTGGAACATTAGCACTCTGTGTATTTATCAAAACGTGGACACTAGAGTGGCTTGAAGTAGATTCACTTCCTCTTAAATGATAATAAATTGGCAGTGTGAGTGTTGACTGCCTGCAATGCAACTTCATTACTTCAGAGGTTAATGGAGCAACCTCTCTCTGTTGATCTTCCTGTCACCATTGGCTACAAAAGACTCTCTGACACAGTGCAGTTTTCAGGAGAGGCACAAGTACAACAGAGATTAACCACATCAAAAAGAATACAGTCCCACTCCATTATATTCTGCAAAGCTGGTGTGCAGCAAATCGCAGTGGCCAGCAGTGTCATCTGCCTTGTCTGACAGTGAAATCAGCATAAACAGAGGTGATGATGCTGGATTACAGACAAACACCTTTCCATCTTAAAAAAAA